>APFE031307908.1:2301-16058 GCA_000404065.3 Pinus taeda | reverse complement strand
GGGAGTCTCTAGATCAGCTTCCTGGATAATGAGCTGAAGTCGACAGGAAGTGACCTTGATCGAAGGTGGGCCATAGTGCTTCCCACATCATCGACATGAGACAGAGAGATAATGTTGTGAATTAAGATTCTATGGACTATCAAACGGAGGTTGTTTCTTTTCAGAGGTCAACTTCTCTTGAACATATTAGCGGCACGACAGCGGAATTGGCAGTATTTGACATCGATGGATCAGAGGTCATGATGACGAGGCAATGAGCAGATGAGAGGTCAAATAGGATTACCCAAACTCACAACTATTTAAACAGAAAGATGAACACAAATTATCAGTCTTTCTTTCAGAAAAAAAAAAAATGTTTTTTAAGAGAGAAAAACCAATTTTTTTTCCTAAAAATAAATTTCTAGGACACCAATTTTGCTGACATAATATAATTACAGATCTTATTTCAGCCCATGAGAATATTTTCCATCCCTTTTTTTCCATAGATACTACTGGAAATCAAGGCAAAGGGAGACTAACGCTCTGTAACAGTGGCTACAGAGAGTTAGTAGGGTCACTAACGCTCCCTGTACACAGGTACAGTGCTTTATAAAGCTATGTGTAGCCTGGTAACCTGCATTAGTGTGGAAAATCTATCACAACAAGGGTTTCCAAGATCCATTCTGAGATGAGTGTATACTAGTAGGATGCAGCAAGATATTTGGTGGATCAGAAAAAGGATTGTTGAAGAATAGGGAGCTGTTGGAAGGAAGAGAGAATAGAGAAGAGTCTCACTAAACCAAGAACTAGATGTATAATCCCCAGTGAAGTCGCCAATTCTGCTATGGGGTAAAATGGACGGTGTAGGGAGAATGAAAACTACCCTCAAAGGCCTTCATGGGACCTTCGACAGACTGTAAGATTATCTACAGAAGCTACCAAATTATACACATGTTCATCTATCAAATATCAGTTAACAAAGTATGGAAAGAGGATTACCTCAAGTCTCCTTCTAGATTTGTTTGGAGATCTCAATGCAGCCAAGAAGAACTCCTTCAAAGCCAGCTCCAAATCAATTCCTACACAAAGGAAAGGCAAACAAAATCACAACATACAACCTTGAAAAATAATATAAGAATGCACAATGAACATCTATTTGCATACAACTAAACCACTCATCTAAACAAGTATCGAATGAACAACTTAATGAACAAAGGTTACCGACACCGTGGAGTAGGGAACACAACTGCAGTTCTATATTAATAATAGAAGAGTGATTACAACCATCTGTTGTATCAGTCTTCCTTTGCCCCTTCCACTTATCTCTCTCTCTCTCTTCTAGCTCACTTCTTCAAGTATGTGACAGTTCACAACAACTTAGTAGGCTATCCTTTCAAATACTTTGACCCCTTTTACAATAATCCTCACCTTTCTTATATAGAAATTGAGTTAGGGTTGCCAAGCTCCTCCTTGAGTTCACTAGGGAAAAAGCAATTAACTTTCCATTCTTTTCAGCGCTTTCCAATTTTCCTCCTTTTCTCGGATTAGAAATCCTCCAAATATCTCGATTTTGGATGTTTCCTTTCTTTTCTTGCATAATTTTAGGAACAAATATCTAGATATTTATGAGCCAATTCATTCCTTTGACCCATTGAACTTCATCAACTTTCACTAAAGTTGTCACCTCACTAGTAACATGAGTTAGTGGGGTCACTAATGCTCCCTTAGGCTTGGTAACAAGCTTTATAAAGCAGGTTTTTTGTGTGCAACCAGCGTTAGTGTGGAATAAAGGCTTGCAATTGTGGTCTTTGCTTCAGTCATCATGTCTTTCACCTCTGAGTTGATGAGGAGGTCATTTTGTTATATAACAGAGGAGATGAAACTTGCTCCACCATCATCGTTGTCTTATTGATGCTGTCAATGAACTCTTGTTTAGATAAATGCCTCTTGCACATTTTCAATCTATGTCCATTAACTAGTAATGAAATGGCTTCTTCATCTATAATTTTGATTCGCATTGAACCATTGTCATGGCAGCTTTCCACCACATATGGTCCGAGCCATCTGGTCCTTAGCTTGCCCTTGAAGTCTTTGTACCTTGAATCATATAATAATGCCCAGTCTCCTTCTTGAAATAGCCTCTCCTTAATATGCTTGTCATGCCAGATCTTCCTCTGAAGCTTAACTATCTTTGTATGAAGGAGGGCCTGCATTTTGAATTCATCCAAGCCATTCAAATGGAACAATATCTCTCTCTATGCATGGCTGAGATCTAGATCTAGTTGGGCTACCATCCTCAATGTGTTATATTCAAATTCAATGTGTAGCAAAACATTTTTCCCATAGAGAAACTCATAGGGTGTAAACCATGGTGGTCTTCCATGTTGTATTATAGGCCCAGGTGGCCTCAACTAGTCTTTCTACCCAATCCTTTCTACTGTTGTTCACTACCTTGGTTAGGATGTTCTCCACTACTCTATTGGTCACCTCCACTTTCCCATTATCTTGTGGATGATAATGAGTAGAGGTCCTATGCTTGATTTTGTGATGCTTGAGTAGTTCTTCAATCATGTTGGAGGTGACTAGTTCTCTGGAGTACCCAAATTTGTAGAATACATTCTCCCTTAGGAACTCAACCACCTTTTCTTTTGTTGTTGCCTTGATTGCTTTGGTTTCAACCCACTTAGTCAAATAATCAGTGCACACAATGATGTGTTGTTTTTGTTTTGAAGGAGGGTTGATAGGCCCAATGAAGTCCATGCCCCACTTGTCAAATGGATCGAAAGTCACTTGAGATTGTAGGGGAATTTCATCTCTTGGAGTCAGCTTTCCCATCCTCTGGCACCGATCACACTGACTAACATACTTGTTCACTCCTAATGAAGAGTAGGCAAATAATAGCATGCTTGTAGCACTTTGAATGTTGTCCTCTTTGTTGCAAAGTGACCTACACAAGGCCCATCATGAAAATTCAGAAGGATGT
The DNA here is from genome assembly GCA_000404065.3 of Pinus taeda. Classification (NCBI taxonomy): domain Eukaryota; kingdom Viridiplantae; phylum Streptophyta; class Pinopsida; order Pinales; family Pinaceae; genus Pinus; species Pinus taeda. Next base: position 13,096 of record APFE031307908.1, on the reverse strand, counting down.
CAAAGACTTCCTCTTCCCTTACACACCTTCTCAAGATTTTATATGGGCCAAGTTTGAACAGATTGCCCCCAATCTAGGTGAAGGGGGAACTTTTCCTGATTATCTTGTTCTTTTCTCTGGAGGGTAGGTTTGGTGGGAATTGTGTTGACACTAGATAGTTTTCTATATTAGCAAACCATGGGGAGAGCATTGAAATAGAAAACAAATGCTCATTTGGTAACTAATCATCCACCATTCCTTCTTCACCTGCAGGTAGATTCATCCTAGATAGAAAGCTAGCAACAACATTCTCCTTACCAGGCTTATCAACAATAGTTAGATCAAATTGTTGCAATAAGAGTAACCATCTTATGATGCTATCATTTACATCTGATTTGTTCATGAAATATTTCATTGCAGCATGATCAGTATGCACATATTTCTGATAGCCGGTAATGTAATGCCTAAACTTGTTCAATTAATGCACAACAACCAGGAGTTATTTTTCAATCATAGTATAATTTAACTTAGCCTTTGACAGGTTTTACTGGTAAAATAGATGGCATAAGGCAATTTCTCCTCTACCTGACCTAAGGATGCTCCTATGGCTTTATGTGAGGCATAAACATGTATATGAAAAGGGAGGGCCCAGTTTGGGCCTCTAGGGATTGGTGCAGTGGTTAATTTACCCTTTAGAATGTCTAGGGCCTCTTGATAGCTCTTTGACCATATAAATTTAGAACCTTTGGCCAACAATCCAAACAAAGGAGAGGCTAACTTGCTAAAGTCCTTTATGAAGCTTCTATAGTATCCATCTAACCCTAAGAAACTCCTTACATCTCTCTTCTTTTGTTGAGGTGGGACCCTTTGGATGATTTCTATTTTGTTTGGGGCCACCTGCAATCCTTGCTGGGATATTCAATGACCTAGCACAATCCCTTTAGTCATTAAGAATTCACATTTTTCTGGACTGAGAGACAGGTCCATTTCAATGCATTTGCATAGTACCTTGCCTAGGTTAGTCAGGGCCTCTTGGAAATCATGGCCATAAGGTGTAAAAGCATCCATATATATTTCCACAATGTCATGCATTAGTTTAGAAAAAATACTCAAGACTGCTCTCTAGAAAGTGGCAGGAGCATTGCATAAGCCAAAAGGAAGGACCCTATACGAAAAAGCACCCCAAGGACAAGTGAATGTGGTTTTATCTTGGTCTCCTGGGCAGATTTGGATTTGGTTGTACCCACTGAATCCATCTAGGAAAGAAACGGACTTCTTCCCTGCCAGGCCATCTAGCACTTGGTCAATGAAGGGTAGGGGAAAATGATCCTTCTTTGTGGCTTTGTTCAACTCCCTATAATCGACACAAATCCTCCACTTACCATTCTTCTTGGTAACTAACACTAAAAGAGAGACCCACTCACTATCATAGATAGGGTAAAACCTTGCATCTAACAATTTTTGCAGTTCTTCTTTGATGATGTCTTTAAGGGCCAAATTCATTCTCCTTTGTGGTTACCTGACTGGCTTGCAACCTTCCTTGATTTATATGTGGTGAGTACACACTGAGGGGTGTACTCCCTTCATTTCCTTATAGCTCCAAGTGAAGGCTTCTAGGTTCTCTTTCAATAATTTGCATAGTTGTTCCTCTTCCAAAGTAGAAAGAGATGGATTAATCTTCAAGTTTTTCTCTAGGCCAAATTCTATGGTTTTTATTTGGAGTGGGTTGGAATTAGCCAGGCATAAGTCAATTTGATGATTGTTCAGTGTTTCCTTTATTTCTTCTTCCAAGGGTAATGAAATAGGAGTTGGAATTTGGAGCAGGTGTTCAATTAAATCATCTTCATCTTGCTTTCCTCCTCTTATGATGGCTTCCAAAGTATAAATTTGGGCAAAATAAAGCTCATCTTCTTCCTCCTCCTCCAACCATAAAGGTAAATCATGTTCTAGGGAGGGTTGAGTAGGAGGGTATAGGACTAATTGTTTGGAAATATGCCCATTCTTGATGGTCATACTCCCAGCTATACAGCTAATGTAGGCATCAGTTGTGGCCAACCATGGGTAACCAGTAAGCTTAGCCTTAGACTGGAGAACTAGGAAATCTATAGGGTACTCCCAGGAATCAATGGAGACCATCACATCCTCTACAATTCCCTTAGGGGTGACTATGGAATGGTCTGCAAGTTGCAGCACTGTTGTGGTCTTCCTTAATGACCCCTGGAGGTTAAGCTTGAGCATGGTGTCCTCGGTCATCACATTAATGGCAACCCCAAGATCAATCAGACTGTGTGGGACAATGGTGCCATTGATGTGTACATCAACTACAGGGCTTCCAGGGTCTAAGTATTTTGGACACATTTACTACCCCAACATTAAGTCAAACAACTTCCTAATGACATTAATGGTAGGGGCATCCCTTTTTCTTCTTCTTGGATGCTTAAAGCACTTCTCCTTAATCAATTTATTGTAAATAGGAACATCGTTGATTGCCTGGAGAAGGGGAATATTTACACATAGGTTTTTCAATTCTCCTAGAAGTTCAATTTCTTCTGGGGTAGGCTGGAGTGGTTGGGCTAATATTTCAAGAAAGGGTGGATTTACTTATAGGTTGCTTTCCTCTCTATCTTCCTCAACCTCCTTATGTGGAGAGGGAGGTTGGTTATCTGGGAGAATTCTACTAGATCTTAGGTTGATATCCTGGATTTCAACATCATAAGATAGGTATGATGTCTCTCCACCGTATGTTTGTTGAGCCTACATATTGTTTGGGTTTGTTTTTGGTTGGATAGGCATCTAGGGTTTCCTAGGTGGAGCAGAGTGCAGGAGTTGTGGTTGGGTAGGTGATGGAGGCAATAGAGTTGGAACATTGTTGAATTAGGGCCTCCACCCTGGGGTGGGGTATTCCATTGATGTTGTGGTTGATTGTAAGGTTGAAATGATTGGCTGGCTAGGTGGGAATGATACTGAGATGCATAGGACCAAGGAGGGGGTGTGGACCAGGAAGGTTGAGCAGGGGGTGCCCAAGAAGGTATAGTTGTGGTTTAGTTGGGTCTGGAATATGCATGGGACGATCCTTGCATACCCTGCTGGTATGGTCTAGGCCCAGGAGGTCTCCTTTGGTTTATGTAGCAAAGTTGCTCAGTGACCCCTTCAACTCCTTGATATATAACTTTGAGTCCAGGTAAGGAGGGGCACTTGTCTATGGAGTGGTTTTCTTCACAGATCGAGCAAATCTCAATATAGTTTAATGGGTATTCATTCCTGGGATGCCTCCTGGTGCATCTAGGAAAAAAGATGGCCAAGGCTCTCTCTACTTCCTCTTGATTTCTTTTGATTTTCATGGTGTCTAATTGCAAGGCAAGGGTTTGCAGCATCTCACTTTTGAAGTCCTCCAACATATTTCCAATTTCACCCTTGATGGATGAGTTGGAAGATGATATGTTGGCCATAGGTTGACTACTCCTACCCTTGTTTCTAGTTGCCCTAGAATGGTTTCTAAAGATAGCCTTAATATCCTCATAGGGTAGTTGGTAGATATCTCCTCCTACTAACAAATGCAAGGTATCTAGGATATCCTCCCTTAGTCCTCTAAGCAAGACCAAATTCAGTGACTTAGGGTCAAGTGTGCACCTGACCCTTTTGTAACTGAGCTGGAATCCTTCTTCATAGTCTTCTAAGGATTCGCCATGGCCTATGGTCACCCTAAAAATCTCCTTTTTAGTGTCCTTTCACCTACACTAGTCCTTATATTTGTTGTTAAAGGCCTACTGCATTTGAGCCCAAGTTATGATGCTATCTCGAGGTAAGCCCATGAACCATTGCAATGTTGCATCCTTGAGGGTAGATGGAAATAGTTTTAGCTTTTTCTCATCCTCTGTATAGTCATAGGTTCGGCATATAAAACCAAACTCAAACAGGGAAGTGTCAGGGTCCTCTGTGGTTAAGCCATGGAAATGAGGTAGAGCAGAGGAGCTTATATTCTTCATTTTAGTGTCCCCATTGGTTTCCCTAATGGGAAAGCACTCTCAATTCTCTCTCTATTTCCTTTGTCATCTTGGTTTTCAGCCATTGGTTCAGTAGGAATGGGTTCTTCCTCTTCTTCTTCCCCTATAGGTTCTTCAAATACGTCAGGTTTCTCACCTAAAGGTTCTTCCAATTCACAGTCACTGAAGAAGAGAGAAGGTTGACTGTTGGATGTAGTGGGGGTATTTGGCAAGAATTTTCCTAAATTATCCCTATTCCTATGAGGCATGAAAGGAAATATTTTTGATTTTTTTGTAATATTTTTCTTTAAAGTTGGAAATTACTTTGCAAAATGAAATTGCTGAATTGAATGAAAAAACTACTAACAAAAAGGAAACTACCTGCTGAATTGAAATTGTTGAATGAGAGACTACTGACAGAAAGAATACTACTTGCAGAATGGAAAGGAAAGTAGATAAATGACAAATTAAATAAAGAAACTAGATTACTTTTGTAAAAATAAACTAAGGGAAGAAAATTGACGACTAGAAGTAGAAGAAAAGAAAGTTAGAGACTATAAATAGAAGAGGGAGCAGTAATCACTCCTACTCTGACACCTCCCCAGCAGCAGCACCAAAAAGTGATGAGCCTAGGTATTGCAGCAAGAATTTTGCAACTCCCAGGGCTACCAGCTTTACTTATCAACCCGAGGTTCATACAAACTTGGAGGTGATTGTGCTATATACACAAGTAGAAGTGAAGGTACTACCTATTGCCATTGCTCATCTGGAAAGAGACCCCAGGGGTTCCAAGTCAGACTTCTATAGGGTCAGAAGAAGCTTGATTTTGATGGAAGGAGAGCAAATATATTCTAAGGGAGAGCTACTCTACTACAGAAATGAAGAAAACATCATGCAATCCTAAATCACACAATAACCTAATTAACCATGGAAATAGCTAGACTAAGTAGACTTGCTAAACAACACTAATCTAATGCTAACTATCTATGTTGCAGAAGTAAAAGAGCATAAAATTATCCTAAGGTGCAAGAAAAGGAAACTAAGCTCAATCTGTGTTTAAGCGGAAAAATGGTTGGAGATCAAAATGGGTCAAAGGAGGACGTGAGGGAGCAACAATGCATAAGAACTGTTGGATCATGTGGGTGAAAGGAAATTGAATGGCTGAGACCGGATCGTAGGAGGGTACGTAGGTGGATGGACAAATAAGGTTAACCAATAAGATGGATGGTTGAGATTAATTTGCGGAGGTGAAGTCAAGAGATGGACAGGCGAAATCAATCGACAGATGGACGACAGAGATCATCCAAGCCAGTTGGTGATCGGGTGAAGCGACAACCATCAGATCAGACGAGGTAGATCAACGATGGGAGTTTAAGGCAAAAAAATAGTTCTACTCTTATTATCTACAAGTGAACGGACAAGTTGAGACAATCAACAAAGTCCTGAAGCACATGCTTCAAAGAATGATAGGGGTTCATAAATGAAACTGGCATTTAATCCTATACTCTACCTTGTGGGCATATTGAACCTTGGTTAGGAATGCAACTAGATTCACACTGTTTCAATTGGTGTATGGTCTGGAGGCAATCTTATTGATACAATGTAAAATTCATCTCTCAAACTCATGATTGACCTACCTTCCAACTTTGTGATGGTGAAAAGGATTGTTCTCAAAGGAAAATCATGAATATCCTTGATGATTATCTTTCTGTCCTTACTAGGCTATGTATCTAGCCGACAAAATTGTCGAACATAGTCCCTCACTGATTCCCCTCCATGGGAGGAACCTGAAAGAGATATGGGGGCACCACGTCTCGAAAACCCTATAAGAATGTAAACATCATCGATGGTAATAAGGACCACTTTGTCCCTTATGTTAAAAGCTTGATCTATTGGATTCCATGAATGAACTAGGAACTGTAATAGTTCTGATTATTGCCTCATTCTGGACAACTTGAAGTATTTGAGCAACCCACAGTTTTTGAGGGCCTCAATTTTACCTGGATCATTTAGGGCAACCATGTCTTGTCCTTCATGCTCTCTTTCTCACCAAGTAATAGACATTTTGATCTGATGAAAGCCTGAAATCAAACCATAAGCTTAGTTAGGATCCTTTTCAGGCAAAAAATTGAAGAAATTTTGGGCCAAATTGGTGAAACAAGTTTGTGAAACTTGCCCAACACAGCCCAGGCAAGGAGACAGTGCGTTGCAGTGCACTAAAACTTCTCTCAGGGAGCTCCCTAGGGCAGGTTTTGACATAGAAGCCTACACTGATCCCAGGGCGAAATATTCAAACCCCAGGGGCCCTAAAAACGCTAAAAACTTGCATGAAACAATAAAATAATGACATGAAAAGAAATAAGAGGGGTATATCTCCTACATGGTCTAGATTATATGAGAAATGATCCACAAAATCTCTCGTAATCAGCTGCTAAAGATTGAGGTAAAAAACAGTGTCAGAGCACAAACTGAATGGTAAATATCAAATGGTGAAAATAAGATGGTAAATTCTTTTTTTTTTTATGTTTATTTCATGAGCATTAAATGAGTAAAATTTAGTATTTACCTATTTTTACCAATGAAACAGGTATGTTTAATCCATTTGGTGTTACTTTAAACAAATTTACAGCTGATGTATAGAATTTGACATGCACGATCATGAATTTTAGTTTGACCATAGAGCATACTTCTATCTCTTTTTCAAGCTCTGTTAAACATCAAAAAAGGAACCTCCTTAGATTCCTCTTTAAGCTCTTTTTAGACTCTCTAAATATGAAAAGATTGTCGAGTGCTTGTCCTTTTCATCTTGTTAATGAATTGGAAACAACATCTACTCAGTATAAGTTTAACCCTTTTTTGGACTAATATAGATTATTTACGAAAAAGGAACACGTTGATCAAACATGCTCAATAGGTTCTCTCTTATATTGTTTTACACTTTTTCAGGCTTGAAAGACAAATATACAAAAAATAACTTGTGGAGTTTTCTTTTTGTCCCTTTTCAAACTCTCTAAACATGAAAAGGATTGAGTTATCATTGTCGTTAGACTCATTAAAACATCAAATAGCAACAAACTTGTCCATCATGACAAGACCGAGTTTCACCTTCACTAGGCTCATTAAAACATCACATAGTGATGGATTCACTCGAAGGGTGGAATTATACAACAAGCATATGTTATCCTCCTTAAGCTTGATAAAAATAAAGAGGTACTCATTGATAATGACTGGAGAAAATGGGAAAAGAGGTAAACCACTTTATGGCAGTAGGTCGCTCTTGAACAAGACACTATCACTTCATCACTATGACTATTTGGATTGGGTAATCTACTTGATGGTCATCATACCTTGGTCTATCATACCATACATTACTTTTGTTTTTTTTCAATGCTACCAATCCATTCAGTGTCGCCAACATGTTCAAGAGAAGTCATTCAGTTTGAAATTCATCCCTTTTAATACTCGTAAGCCTTCATTTTCATGACCGCCATTCCTAAACGTTGTGTCATCAATCACATTCTGTCTCCAAAAATCATTACACTCATTTCATGTTATTGATGTGGGATACATCAAGGACCTCCTGTGACAAGTCCCTTCTTGTCAATATCAGCACATTATCCAAGAAATTGACTTAGAAACACCCATTCAGTACCTTAAGACTTGCATACATCAATGGAAAGTTTCTCACTTCCAACGATAGTTGACATCACTGGCCTTCAACCGAAAGACTTTGTATGGTGTTTGACATCAAAACATCCATTCACACCATGCAGAATGTACTGTAGAACCTTGAGAATCATTATCATTATTGGTGATTTCTCTCGTATCTATTAACATCTTACATCATTGGCTGGTAATCAAATGGTGTCTTCCCATGTTTTATTTTAGCTCATATATTCACATGGTTAGACTCATACTTGAGCGAACAATTGAATGATATAGAAGACCTGGGATCTAGTTTCATCCATCTAAGTTATGATTTCAGGAAATGTACCAAATCATCTGTACAATGGCTTTACATTGATGGTCATCCTATCATGGGTCTATATCTGTAGACGACTATCTATGTACTTGTAATGAAAGTTTATATGTTGAGCATGGGTATGCCTTCCCTCAGAAATTCATGATAAAAAATCAAAATATCATGATATTATGTATTGTATACGATGCAGGTCACCATCCACTTCGAAACCTCCTCAACACATCGTAAAGCATATCACTCAACATTAATATTTTTTACTATGCTTTAGGGGCACCTATTATAGATCCATTTGGGTACATCACTCCCATCATTCATATCAGTACTATTGTGGCTCATCAAACCCTAATTCAATTGCTACATGCCCTAGACAAGTCAACACTTTGAATGCCTCCCCTAAGAGTTTCTTGGCCTGAATTCCTCCACAAATGCCTCCTTGAGGGACCACCGCAGCCTTGAACAAGGGTAAGTGTGCTTCAGTGTAGGTAGGCCCATGTCAGGGTGCTTTCCAAAGCACTTAGGCTCACTTTGACCTATGCTGGGTGAGATTGAGTGAAGTTCACATAGGGTTCTAGGAATATTCTTATATTTTGGAGCCATCTAGAAGATTCCCACACTTATCATCTCCTATGAGCTTGAAAATGGATGAGGAATGAGTTAAGTAGCCTCCTATCCTCTCATCCCTTCCTCCATGGAAACTAACTCTAAGTTTGGAATGCCATTCAATACCCTCGTTTATGACCAAACCACCATCATTTGCCTATAAATTGAGCACTCATCTAAGTGATCAAGGGCTGGACTTTGAGAATTTGTAAGGAGATACTGTTGGTGCAAGGTTTGAGATTGTAAATAAGTATTGTTATGCTACCAAAGTGCTATGCTTTTGATGTGATGCTAGTTGGAACCCAAGCTGGAAGAGTGACAATGGATTAGACTTCATGGATGTAATTCTTCCTTCTACTTATTAAAGTTGTTTACACATTTTCCCATATTCTTGTCTCTATGTGTGATGATTATATGTGTAAATGCTTTCGATTCCATTTGCTTATAGTAGATAGATGCCTTGGTTTGATTGGTTTTTATCCTCTGTTTATGATTGTAGGTACTTTTCGAGTGAGTTAAGTTTGAGAAGGAGTGATGGGAGCCAAATAAAGGAGACAAAGTGAAAGAGAAAGATAACAAGTAGGTCCCTTGTCTTATTTATCTTCTATAGAAAAAGGTTAAGCACTTTAAATCTATTCTTCTAGATGTAGCTACACATCTAGGGAAATTGTATTTATCCGTAGATGAAAATTTCCACATAACAATAGGGAGACCTCATCTCGCCGGACTCATCCAAGTCTTCTCCACCTACACTACTAAAGTCCACCAAACTCTAATCCAAATTCCTGTTTTGTAGCAAAGTCGACATCTCTTTGAGCAAGTCCAACCATCTTGAAGCCTTGGACTGAGCCTTGGTAGTGTGCACCTCCTCTATGCCTCATTTCCCCATCAGACACCTTTCCCACACTTCATTCTACCTTTCCTACCTCCCTATAAGCTTTTAGCTTGTTTCTTGTAGTAAAACAAGGCATCTTGTAGTAGAAATAGGACATCCTCTAATACTATATGAAACCCTGTAACAACTTGTTTTAAGCACGAATTGAGTAGAAATGGTCATCTGAGATTAGGTTAGGCCTCCACTTGTTGACATTATGTTTCTGGTTTGGCTCTATGATACAGGTGTTGTACTTCATGGCAACTCACTCTTGTAGCAGATCTCAGTTCAGGCACTCAAAATCATGGAAATTAAGATACCCGCAGGTAATCCTAGTATAAGTTGCGGACCCACAGGTATGTCGACCAAGCAGTGCATACATGCACGTAGGTGATACGTTCAGAAGGTGTGAACCCCTGTTTCACTCTCTCCAATGCATAAAAGCGCGTGCACGTGGGAATCTTCATGAATGGTTCATGGTATTAGTCCGATAGTTTTTAATCAAATGGTTTTGGTCCGTGGTATTGCATCCAAAATTATTGATCCCAAGTATTGGGTTCACGATATTGTGTTATTATGGTTTTGGACCATGGTATTAAGAAAGGGTTGCCTATAAAAAGGAAAGGAGATATCTTGGCCACACACTTGTGAAATTTGAATATCTTAAGATTTAAAATTTTGGGTGATTGATTTTAAAAGCTAGATCTAAATCAAGGAGATAACTTAAGCTGAATCTATAGACATATCGTGATCTCTTGGGCGCATGAACAGATCTATGGATCTGACTGACTGTGGCACATTGGAGGAATGTAAATTTGGCCCTAATCAGAAGTCCGCAGGCGATTCGAAGGCGAAGTGCGGGGATACATAGCTCAGTAAAAGGATCAGTGCGGGAGTACGCTGTGAAGCCAAAGGCGCAATGCGGGGTACGCAGTGCAGGAGAACGCACAGTGCGGGGCGCACGTAGCATGAAAAAGGGCGAAGTGCGAGGTATGCAGGCAAGAAGAAGGCACAGTGCAGATGTACATTGTAATTCAGAAGTAAAGGTGCGGATCTGATGAAAAGTACGCAGAGCAGAAGAACAACTAGAGCGGATCTGCATAGTTCAGTCTCAGAAGAGCTGCGGATATACGCAGGCCACTGTTGGTGAAGTTGCGGTCTTATCTTGAAACATTTGTTGATTGTCTTTTATCTATTGCAGCAGAGTTCTGGGTTTAGATTTCTGGTATTACTTTTCTATTTACAGCATTCTCAAGAGTCGGGTGATTCATTGGTTCATTAAGGAGATTGGGTGATTTACATGTACTTGATGATTATTTGATGTTCATGGATCTAGTTTGAAAATTAATGAAACGTGGTCCTTAAAGAAGTAAAAGA
>APFE031307904.1:0-11634 GCA_000404065.3 Pinus taeda | reverse complement strand
TGTTTCCCTCGGTGAGGTCTTTGAGGCTTTTAGCGCGGATTTTTTGTTTTTGACAGCTCTTTCGTGAGGGTCTACCCCTGTATTATTGTTCCAAGACAGTTTGTAACAGCGTTTTTTTACCTTTTTCATCCTGGTGATAAAACCCTGGTCGGTGCTAGCAGCGGTTTTTAGATAACGGTCATCTGTGAGGTGCCAGGCTTTTACTACAGTTTAGTAACCATGGTTTTCCAAAATGAGACAGTGGATTTAGATCCAGCCCCAGAAGACATTCTCTCGGTCTGGGGTAAAGACATAAATGAAAAAAACCTAGATGAGTATTTTGGACAGGGTGGAAGCACAGTATCAGCCATTCTTTCAGAAGGAGGCCCGTGGAGCAGCAAACCGTCACAACCCCCATTGGATTTGAGTTTGTTTTCAAAGGGGTTGCTTGGCAAATCTGAGGTTTGCAAAGGGCTCTCAGGGGTTCGAGCAAAGGAATGCCCACATCAAAAGAATGAGTTCTCAGAGGGCAAGATCCTCTCACCTTCGAAGATTTTTAGCCCATCGGGCGGCTTAGTAGATATTAATAATTTTAGTCCCAGGCAGGGAATATGGAGATCTATTAGTAGCTTCCAAGGCTCGGATAAGGAAGCAAAGGAAAAAAGCGACCCCTTAGTGGGTAAATCCACAAAGGATCTGTTTACAGGTAGCTTGGTAAAAGAGGGTTTCGCCTCCGGGTTGGAAAAGGTTGCTGTTCAGGGAAAAGATGAGCAATTTCCCGCCTCAGGGAGGTTGGAAGAGAAGGGAAGCCAGTCTTCTGATAAGGAAGGAAACCCAACAGGAGCCCTGAGTCATTTGCCTTCAGAAAAGGATGCAAACATCTACGCACGGGGTGAGGATGGAACCCAAAGCGTTTCAGATGCTCTAGGCATAGTTAGAGAAGGGGTTTTGGATCGAGAAAGAGTTGGGGAGAAGCGCAGGAAAGGAAAAACCTTAAAGCCGAGAAGAGCGGAAAGGAATTTGGTATTGGGAATGGATGTGCAGGTAGAAGATGCGATGGAGGTGGCAGAAAGCACCCTTGTGGGTCGAGTAAAGGGGCGTCCTGTCTCTGGCAAATTTCTCCGGCAATGGGCGGAGAGCCAATGGAAGGAGACTCCGGCGAAATCCTTAAAAACTGCCACTATGGTAAAAGGGTGGTTCATGATCAGATTTGACAGCAAAGAAGCCATGGAATGGGTTGTAGGAAGGAATTGGGCCTTTGGGAAATGCCCAGTATTTTTCAAAATATGGTCTCCTCTCTTCGACGCGTCCAAGGAAAAGATGGAGGAATTCCCCGTCTGGGTGAGGGCTCCGGGCTTACCACCTTTCCTTTGGGTGGATTCAGTCTTCTCTTCAATTGGGAACTTTTTGGGCACCTTTCTGGAAGCCGACAAATCCTATTTAGACACTCACGAAAGGGCAGTGGCGAGGATCTTAGTAAGTCTGAATCCAAGCGAAGAGTTGGTGGATTCGATAAATCTTCAATACAGAGAGTATGTTTTTGAGCAGTTGCTGGACTACAAACTGCTACCGTTCAGGTGTCATAGATGTCACGAACTCGGTCACCTGGAAAGGGATTGCCCTTTGGGCAGACGCAAATGGAGGGTTCACAAAACTGTAGAGCAGTGGGAGCAGAACACGAGGGAAGAACCAATTTTGGCGGCAAAGAACATTTCTGAGACCAAGCTAATGGAAGGGATTCATTCTCAGGAGGAGGAAGTTCCACCACAGACGAAAGGAGATCCGATAAACGCTACCGAAGAACAGAGCGGATCCGGGAAGAATTCTGTGGGAACCTCTGAGGCCATTGCTAATATCCCCATTGGAAAGCAATCAGTCACTCCAAATTTTGTCGTTTTTCCTGAATCAAATGTTGACCACCCCTCTATGAATTTTCCTTTGACTTCAATATGCAATGATGTCTGTTCAAACATTGAACATGTAATTGATGCTTTTCCTTCCATTGTTTCGAACCGAGAAGTTGTTCCCTTAGAAAATCCTGCTCCGGATGGCTCTACCCCCGCCCGCACTTATAATCTTAGATCTCTTAGTAAAAAATCTGATCCCTTCCCTGTTTTGGGGGAGACTGTGGGTGGGTTGGGTTTTTCTTCGTCAAAAATCTCTCATAAAAAAGGCAGAGGGAGAAAATCATATATGTCCAAAGCCCAAGTCAAAGCAAAAATTGATGTGGCTGATGGGAAGCAAATGGTGATTACTGGGGCGCTTAGAGCAGCAAAACCCCCTGAAGCGGTTATAAAATGATTTGTTTATCATGGAATTGTAGGGGGTTAACCAGTAAACCCAAAAAACTGGCTTTGAAGGAGCTAATCTTTCGCTATAACCTGGATCTGGTTTTTCTCCAAGAAACGCTGGGTGGGGCTGTAGATATCGAACCTGTACTCAGATCCCTTCTCCCGGGGTGGTCTTTTGTTGCCCTTGATGCAGCTGGACACTCGGGTGGACTGGCCATTGGTTGCAGGGATGGCAGATTGAAAGTTTTGAGCCATTGGGGAATGCCCAATGTGCTGGGTATGGAAGTTATACATCCCGAGTTCGATTTCTCACTCATGATTGTTAATGTTTATGGACCCTGCCAGACAAGGGCAGTCTTCTGGAACGCTCTCTTATCCAAAGATCTGTTAAAGGGGAAAAATCTGATTCTGGGGGGTGATTTAAATTTCTCCTTAGGCTCTGCGGAGGCTTGGGGTCCCTCGGCAAGAACTGATCCATTAACAGACTTTTTTACTCATTTACTCCTTTCCCACAAGCTGATAGATGTAAACATTATAAAGGCCAAACCTACATGGAGGAATAGGAGAACCGGGGAGGAGAGGATAGCAAAGAGACTGGACCGCTTCCTCATCAGTGATTTGATGGCTTCAAATGTTCCTATGTTCAGGCAATGGGTGGGTGATGGAGGGAACTCTGATCATTTCCCCATCCTTTTAGAACTCTCCAAGCCTCCCCCAAAACCAGCAGCCCCTTTCAAATTCAATGCTTCTTGGCTGCAAGAAGAAGCGTATAATCAGCTGTTCAGGAATACTTGGAGACACCCGGGAAGAGATTCTTTTGGAAATAAAGGAGCTCTTTTCATGGAAAATCTTAAAAGACTAAAGAAAGCAACAATAGAATGGGCAGTTGAACGAAGGAAGAAGCAAAATGAATCTTTGAACAAATTAGATACTCAGATCAGAGAGTTAGAAGATCCCGAGGCGGATGCTTATGCTACACAGGAGTCAAAAGAAAGGATTGTGAATCTGGAGAAATAGAGAGCAAAAATCCTACTGGACAAAGAGGAAGAATGGAGGCTCAAGAACAGGGCAATCTGGCTGAAAGCAGGTGACGAAAATACAAAATTCTTCCACAACTATGCAAAGGGCCGGAAAAATGCTAATACCATCTGGAAATTAAAGGATTCTGAGGGCAGGGAAGCATCGAATTTTGAGGCTTTGTCAGATCTGGGAAAGAATCATTTTCAATCTTTGTTTTCAGACCCAGGAGGGGTTTCTTTAGCTGAAATTATCAGAACAGCTCAATCCTTTCCTCGTTTTGTGGAAGGAGAGGAAGCTGAAGATCTTTTTCGAGAGGTGACAAAAGAGGAAGTAGAAAGTATTATAAAATCTATGGCAAAGGACAAAAGTCCGGGACCGGATGGCTGGACAGTAAAACTTTTCACTCACTTTTTCGAGCTGATAGGGGAGGAGTTAACGGAAGTGGTGGAGGAATCAAGGAGAAAAGGTGAGGTTTATTCCCCGTTCAATGCAACTTTCATTGCTCTCATTCCCAAAAAGGAGGCCCTGGAAACTTTCGAAGACTTTAGGCCAATTTCTTTGTGCAACTGCATATACAAAATAATTGCAAAAACCATCGCGGTTCGCCTGAAGCCGATCCTTTCCAGCTGCATCTCATCGGAGCAATTTGGTTTTTTAGACGGCAGACAAATCCACGAAGCTATAGGGGTGGCCCAGGAAACTATCCACAGCATTAGGAATTCAAGACAAAAAGGGGCAGTGATAAAAATTGATCTGTCTAAAGCTTATGACAGAATCAGCTGGACTTATCTCAGAATGTTGCTGACTCACCTGGGCTTCAAGGTGGAATTCATAAGCTGGATCATGGGGTGCATTTCAAGTGTAAGCTTTGTTGTTTTAATAAACGGGGCTGCCTCCCAATTCTTCAGAGGTCATAGAGGCCTGAGGCAAGGATGTCCCCTTTCACCACTGCTCTTTCTTCTAGCTGCGGAGGGCCTTAGCAGACTGATATCCAATGCTAAAATATCAGGTTTGGTTAAAGGTCTGGAAGTGGCTGTAAATTTGTTCATTTCACATCTCCTTTTTGTAGATGACATTTTATTATTTACAAATGGGAGTCAAAATGAAATTAAAGAACTTAAAAGTATTTTGGATCTGTTCTTGAAAGCAACAGGCCTTCAAATAAACTCCAGGAAGTCCCAAATAATCTTGGAGGGCTTCAACCAGTAGGAGGAACTCATGATCTTATCTCATTTACCGTTCGAGGCCTGTAAGATGGAGAATTCTTTCAAATATCTTGGCTTTTGGTTAAAAACTCTAGCCTATAGGAAGCAGGACTGGAACTGGCTGGTGGCGAAAATTGAACAAAAAATTTCCCACTGGAGTTTCAAGTGGTTATCCCGGGCAGGCAGGTTGACCCTTGTGAACTCAGTTCTTCAGGCCATGCCAGTATTCTGGGCAGCCTTGACATGGATCCCAAAAGGTATTCTCCACAAGATTAAACAAATCTGCAGCAGGTTCCTCTGGTCAGGGTCAAAGGAGGACTCAGTGCTCCCTTGGGTGGCATGGGACAAAATTGCAAGGCCAAAAGACTGGGGAGGATGGGGCATTAAAAATCTCTTTGATTTCAGCGTATCCCTAGCAGCAAAGTCGGGGTGGCGTTTAATCACTTCTGAGAATCTATGGACCAGAGTAGTGAAAATAAAATACATCGATCCCTTGCCCGTAGATGACTGGATCAGGAACCCAAATAAGAAAGGCAGAAATTTTTCTGTGATCTGGAAAGCCACTGTAGAGGCCTTCAAGGTTATCGAACAGGGCCTGGCATGGCAGGTAGGGAACGGAGAACAGGTTAGGATTGGAAGAGACCCCTGGGTGGGTTGTAATGAATCTTTCGCCCTGCCCCCTGAGCTGACTAATCATCTCGATTCGATGAGGATACAAGGCCTAAATCAGATTGCAAACCCAGGTCAGTCAACCATCTGGGGCCAAGCATGGAAATCTATTGAGGAACTAGGAATCGATCCCAGGTGGAGGGATGAGTGGAGGAGGTTTATTCAGGAATTAAAGAGATCAAATGTCAGAATTCAAGACAGGCCAGATCAATTGGTGTGGGCACATGCTGAATCTAGTGCCTACACTCCAAAGATGGGGTACTCTTTCTTAATGAAGAAGAAAGGTTGGGTTAACCCAGACTGGTGGGTTAAACCACTACTAAAATTGAAGTGCCCCAAGAAAGCTAGATTATTCTCCTGGTGTATTCTAAGAAGGAAAATCCGTACCTGGGACGTTCTTCAGTCCAGATACAAACAAGGCCCAGGTAGATGTCCCTTATGCTTCTCAGATTCAAAATCCATTCACCATTTGTTCATTGCTTGTCCTTTTGCAAGGAAAGTTTGGGAAAAAATGCAGAGGCTTTTAGGCAAGTTGGTCAAGTGGGAAGGGGACTCATTCCTTTCTGCTTGGGAATATTGGTGGAACCATTATCCAGAGAGAAACCTAAGAAATCTGCCCCCAATCATTTGCTGGGGTATTTGGATAGCCCGCAACAGAAGCATATTCAAGGAACAGCTTACTCCAGCAGAGGTGATTGCTATCCAAAGCTCAGCAATTTTTTCCAGCATTTCGGAACCTAAAGAATCTCGATCCTCAGGTCCTAAAAATGAAGAGCGAATTAGGGAAGGCATCCCTTGGGCCTACTTCGACGGGGCAGCTCAGAACAATAATGCGGGAGCAGGAATAGTCATTCATATTAGCCCCTCGCACTCCCTCAAAGCTGATGTAGGTTTAGGCCCCGGCACCAACAACTTCGCCGAGCTATCCGCTCTGAAATTGCTCTTATGCTGGCTAATTACCAAAAACATCTCCTCGGCTCAGATTTTTGGTGACTCCTTAAATGTAATCAATTGGGTAAATGGGAAATACAGATGTCAAAACTATATGCTGAGGCCTCTTCTGGAAGAGATCCAAACCTTAAAGTCCAATTTTAATTCTTTTTCCATTGAACACATTTACAGGGACAGGAATGGAGAAGCAGACAATATTTCAAAGGAGGGTTTGCAGCTCACTACGGATTCGTGGAGGATAACAGAACAATCACATGATCAGATCCGTGTGTCGGATCTCCCTCCTCACTCTTAATTTTACCAAAATATTTCTGTTGTTACAGGATATTGCTTTGTCATGGTTATATCTTGTAATTTTTGTTTCGTCATAGAAACCTTTGCTGGTGTATTACCTATCTGTTTATCGGTCATGTAAAAACTGAAAACAAACTCTCAGAACAGATCCGTGGGTCGTTTTTAAAAAGGAGGCCCACTTTTTTTTTTTGTCATAGTTTAAAAAATCTTTCTGATAGATTTTGCCTCTAGCAGGCAGCGTATGTCTTTGCCTCTATCAGGCAGCGTGTGTCTTTGACTCCAGCAGGCATCTTATGTGTATGCCTTGCCTCTGTTTTAAAAATCTTTTTGACAGATTTTGCCTCTAGCAGGCGCCGGAAGTAAGCGAGAAGGACTGCTGTCTTTTTGTTGGTCTCAATGTGCCAAGGGGAAGTATGTCGCTCTCCTAGTGGACTGAGTTTTTGGTCTCAAGATCAGAGGAGTTGCTGAATGTTAACTGTTTCGTTTGTAACTTTTTTATTTTCTTATAAAAAAGTTCGTTTTTTTTTCCTGGAAAAAAAAATCTACTCTACTCATTAGCAAAAATAATAAATGATCGATGAAATGACGAAGCATAAAAGAGAAATAATTCAATCACATGTAACGCAATAGATTTCTAAGGAAAGCCAAAGCTAAAAACCCCTGCTATTTATATATTGCATTAATCAAGAAATATGAGAAAATTAAAATGCTTTGCTCAAGACTAAGCAACCTATGCACTATCTTGATCTATCTCATTGCTTCTTAAACAAGCTCAATCCAATACATAGCCAATTATGCTGCTTGTCAAGGTCCTATTTCCTTGTGCAGTTTCCTAGGGAATTAGCCCATATTTAATTGGTAAACTCCTCAAATATGAATTGTGCATTCTCATAGGCGTTCCTATGATTGCATGCACCACCTGTACAATTAGGATGATTATACAATTGATATTACACTGTCCCTGAACTCCAATCTCAACTGTGTCTTTCTTTGATCTGACATGCATGAGTTAACTATGAGTGAATCTTCAGTTTACTGGTTGATCACTACTGGTTATACCCCATTGTTGGATCTCTCACTAATTCCTCCATCAATTAGAACTAGTTTAACTGACTTTAACTCAGTTAAACTAAATTAAATAATTACAACTCAAAATAAACTCAACCAAGGATCCTAAAAAGTAGGAGACGCTCTACATGACTCGAGTTAGACCATCAACTCGAATTAACTAAGACAACTAAGTCGAATTAACTTAGTTAACTATTACAAGTTGTCATGAGATGTGGAATTACAATTTAATTCCTAATTTAATTCAAGAATAAAATTAAATTATGATTTCTTGTTGCATTTTCAACAGCCAGTGGGGTTTTCGTTGAGAAGGATGGAGAAGAAAGTGGAGGAGACTAAAGAGTCAACCTAGTTTATCCAATATTCAGAAAACCCAAAGGTTTTTAGGGCAGATGAAAATTAATGTTGTTAATGTTTTTATTAATGGTTTGTTTTTTAAAAATAGTTTTTTTATCATGTATGGAGACAAGTATAAGTTTTGGACAATTTGTATAGAATAAATATTTTTAATTATGGTTATTTAATTTATTTAATTAAAGGGAATATTTTTCTAACTTGTAAAACGTTTCTTTTTATATATAATATTTCGTATTGAGTAATGTTAATTTACGTTATATATTTCATATCAAATAAATGTTACAAGGGTGATAGATGCATAGCAACATAGTCCCTACCTCTTTGTGTGGGTCCACGTTTTGTCGTTATTTGAAAACGTTACACTTTTCCAAGTCGCACCTCCACACTCTGCATAATGAAAGCTAAACCTCGAGATATGCACACTTTACAATTGTTATAGTAGTTTCCCTAAATTGTTAAAGATATATAATAATTAGCCACATCTTAGTTGAAATTCATATTAAGCAGTTGAAGTAAATGGAGTCTTAAATATCAAGTAAGTTCATACTTGGTGATTAATGGTACAAACAAGTGTTCATTTAAAAAAAACTAAACAACTAGCCAATTGTTTTGCGCTCAAAAGCATGTACCTAAAAACTTGAAAATGTTATTATTTTCATTGTAAAAATTGCAAAAGTGTAAAGAAAACTCTTCATAAGAAAGGCTTCCTCCACACTCGGCACTCTGCATTCCATAAACCAATAGAGATACAATATTATCTGTATAATATTCTAAATGAAATAGTGTTTGAGACATGGCACTGTATATAGGACAACTATTAAACAAAACTATAAATAAAGTATTATATGCATCTTGCACAATCGCCGAAAAGTAAAACACATATATACACAATTCTATGTAGCAATGAATATGAAGATTCTTGGTGCTTTATTCTCATTTTGTTTGCGAAGGAATGTGCTTGAATAATCCTGCACCTTTGCACTCTCCTACCTTCGCACTTCCAATCTGCATATTTCACTGGTGTTCAGAGGTTTACCAACCAATATAACAAGTGGATCAACTTATAAAGGAGGAAGTGCGCATAAACATAATCAATGGGATCAAAAGAATCACATCTAAAACCGACATTTCATGAAGAGTCGAACGACGAGAGCTGTGACGATGACAAGGAACCGAATTTTGTTTCTTCAAGGCATCAGGATTGCATGATCCCATAATGTTTAAGGTTACTCCAAATTCAATTATTCATGTCAAATCTCTCTTTGATGGAAATGAGGGAAGCAATGACATGAAACACTTAGAAAACGAATATGCATTGTTTCGAAAGTTGCTCTTTCTTCTAAGGCAAAGTTGGTTATTTTTAATTATTAAACTAACTATCACGCCCCGTTGAATGCACCTCTAGTGGACACAATGTCCCAATAGAAATATAGTCCATCAATATTGTGTGTTAGATTACAAGAGGTTTGAGGTTTGCTTTACCTCAATCTAATCCTAAAATAGAACAAAAGGCCGACAACTGCACAGAAATCACATTGGTGATAATGTATATTTCAATGTTATGATGGTTTTTCACTAATCAAAGTTAATTTATTTTGTAACTATAATACTAGCACAATCACATTAATAATTGTGGTTGATTTACGTGAATAGGTATATATCAATCACATGCACAACCACAATAGTGAATATAGGTGAAAAATGCCGATAAACGTTGATGGTATAAACGTAATATAAATGATAATATTCACATTCGTATATATAATAATAACAAAAAATAACTATTATAATAAAAATATTAATTTATATTAAATTATTAGAATTAAAATAAAATAACTACTATAATTAAATATTATTATAAATAATACTAATTATTAACTATTGTTGATTGAATATTATTATGGTCATTTTTAAAGTAAGTATTATTTTACTCTACATCCTGTTTATTCTTTTTAATAAATATTGTTCTTTTATTTAATTAAATTTAATATCATTATTAAGTAATAATAATAATAATAAAATAATTGTAAAAAATAATTAAATATTGGGGTTTTCACAGTGCATTATATTAGATATCATTTTGGGATTCAACTGCGTTAAGTAAGTCATTCATCTATGACCATTTCCATGAGAGGTAGTCATAATTGGCTAATTTCTCATGATTTTTGAATAGTCCACTTAGCACTCATTACATCGGGTGATGCTCATAAGGGTGAAGAAGTGGGATTGGAACTAGTGAAATGAATCACATAGCGTCAATCATCACTTTCGGGGCTTTCACCCTATAACTAGGACTTCCCGGGAGGTCACCCATCCCAGATCGCCTTTGGCTCAAGCACGCTTAACTGTGGAGTTTTCCCCACAATCAAGCCCACTTAGCTTGCTACCCCATTTGCAAAACCTTAACAAGTATTGTGCCTCATGACCCATTCAAGTAGAGTTCCCTTCACTCTTTTGAATTAAGTATTGGGGTTTTCGCAGTGCATTATATTAGATATTGTTTTGGGATTCAACTGTGTTAAGTAAGTCATTGATCTATGACCATTTCCATGAGAGGTAGTCGTAACTGGCTAATTTCTCATGATTTTTGAATAGTACACTTAGCACTCATTGCATCGGGTGATGCTCACAGGGGTGAAGAAGTGGGATTGAAACTAGTGAAATGAATCACATAGTGTCAATCATCACTTCCAGGACTTAAACTCAAGGATTAATAGTATAAACCCTAAGAATAATATTATATCCTAGGAATATGAACCCTTAGATTAATAAATTCAAGGGATTGATATTATAAACCCAAGGGATAAATTCTAAAACCCAAAGAAATTATAAACCCTCGGTACATATACCCTAACATAAATATCGACTTATATCAACCACATTTATATCAATCACATGCACAACCCCAAGATATATATGTGGTTGATATACGTCGATAGTGTAGAAATTTTGAATAATTTAACACATATTCAACAGAGATTATCCTGATCATGTACTATTGTGGAAAACATACACAATACATAAGCTCCTCTAGGTTGATCATCAATATAGCAGCATCAATAACAATAAAACATCAAGAGCATTCACACATTAACACAGTATGTATCCCGGGGAAAGCATCTCGCTAAAAACCCAACTATCTGTATATTAATGATTGAGTCATGTAACATTACACAGCATAATACTTCTCACAAGTATCTCCACCTCTGTTACACACAATACAGCTCAGATCTGAATCAATCACTGGCTCAAATCTCCTTCGCTGCTTGCCTGCCTCCGCTGCTTAATACCTGCTCAAGAACTGATGATAATTCCAAGGCAACCACGTATTTACTTGGCTAAATCATGTGAGCACAAGCTACAATGTGGGAAAATACGTGGGCAAACTCATTGGCATACTCAATCCCTTGATTGTGCAAGATCTGATGCACAACTATAGTCACAACTGATAGCAATCTGATTCTCTAACACCTGTCCCTGCTGAACTGAACATGCACTGACATGCAACTGATTTAACTGATGTATTCATTAGTTGTATTATGAGTTAATAACTTGTGAATTAATTAATAACTAATTCACCCAACTCATCTCTAGTCTATTGCCAGTTAGACTAAATACAACCAGTTTAACAAAGCTAAACTGAACACAACTCCATCAACTGCACCTCTAGTCCACTAAAGTCAACTCACTTGAGTTCTAACTGAAGTCCTGCATGCAAATATTAGTCATCCCATAGGTAACCATGTATTTCCTTCTGGGATCTGCATGTACCACATCCGTAGCTCATCCTGAAGTGCTCC
>APFE031307891.1:69105-79851 GCA_000404065.3 Pinus taeda | reverse complement strand
TTTTTAATTATGAGATAAAAATTATATTTTTAATGTTAAGCGTGTAGCTCGGGTGGCAGGAAGAGTCGTTCCTACTCTCTCACCTAGGTTTGAGTCTCACTCACCTAGGTTCTAGTTCCACTGAGATTGAGATAGTCATTCTTATTCTCTCACCCAAGGTCTAGTCCTACTCACCTAGGTTCTAGTCCCATTGAGATTGAGATGCTCACTCCTTGGGAGTAATTTCCACATGAAAGATAACTAGCATACTTAGATTTTTACATGAAAGATAATTGCCTCACTTGGTGAGTTTTTGGGTTTTCCTCCCCACCCAGGTTCTAGTCCCACTCACCTAGGGTCTAGTCTCACTGAAATTGAGATGCTCGCTCCTTGGGAGTAATTTCTATATGAAAGATAACTAGCTCACCTAGATTTTTACATGAAATATAATTGCCTCACCTAGACACTCATGGGTTTTTGGGTTTTCCTTCCCAGCCAGGTTCTAGTCCCACTCACCCAGGTTCTAGTCCCACTAAGATTGAGATGCTTGCTCCTTGGGATTAACTTTTACATGAAAGATAACTAGCTCACCTAGATTTTTACATGAAAGATAATTGGCTCACCTAGATACTGGGTGGGTTTTTGGGTTTTCCGTGGATGTGGCTAGTATCAATAATCTCCATGGAATATTTTAGAATATGCATAGTAGTATTCAGAAATTAAAGGCTAAGACTTATGTCCAAAGTAATTATGCGATTTTTTCCCTTTTAATTAAATTGATTAATTAAAAAATGTCATATGAAATGAGTTATGGTTTTTTGGGCATATGGTATTGATAAGACATGGCATTGGTCATACTTACAAATTAAGAATCTCCACGTAAACTAGTTCACCTAGATTTCTACATGAAAGATAACTGGCTCACCTAGACACGAATGGGTTTTCTATGGATGTAGCTAGTATCAATAATCTCCATGGAATATTTTCGAATATTCATAGTAGTATTCATAAAGTAAAGGCTAAGATTAATATCCAAAGTAATTATGTTGTTTTCCCCTTTTAATTAAAAACATAGTTACAAATCAAACGAGAAAATATACCTAGTCCCTATTTGTTTGAGGTAGCAAAAAATCACCCGATTTTGAAAAGTGGTGATTTAGAATACATTTTTTTTAGCATATTTTTGGAACTTTAAATTTTCTTATGTATCAAGTATGAATATATATTTTTAAATGTTAACGATTTTCATGCAAATTTTCACAAGTCTTGATGCGACATCAACACTTTTTTTTAAGACTTATTCTTGACACTTTAAATTTTTTTATGTATCAAGTATGAACATTTTTTTTTAAATGCTAGTGATTTTCATCTTGATTTTGAAAAGAGTTGATTCAACATCAACACTTTTTGTTTAGAGGGCTTATTTTTTACACTTTAAATTTGATTTTGAAAAGTGTTGATGCAACATCAACCCTTTTTGTTTAAAAGACTTATTTTTTACACTTTAAATTTGATTTTGAAAAGTGTTGATGGAACATCAACTCTTTTTGTTTAGAGGGCTTATTTTTTACACTTTAAATCTTCTAATGTAAGTGTGCATATATTTTTTCAAATGTTGGTGATTTTTTTAGAGTTTTCAAGCTTGTTGGAATATTATGGGACAAGATATATGGCAAGTAGTTGAATACTTTCACAAAACTTGCTCCATTCTCACTGCCTTTGGAGCCACCTTTATTACATTAGTTCCCAAATCCTGCAAATATATGGCACATTTTGACTATTGTCTCATCGCTCTATGTAACATAATCCACAAAATTATCTCAAATGTCATGGCCAATCACCTCAAACCCATCCTCCCCTCAATGATCTCCCTAGAGTAGATAGGTTATGTGGAGGGCCAACAAATTCAGGACAACATCATATTGGCTCACTAGCATATTCATTCTCTTCAATCCCCCAAGATGCCTAGCATAATTATCAAGCTTTATATATCCAAGGCCTTTGACAAGCTAAGCTGGAAATTCATATTTCACACTCTAAAAACTTTCAACTTTAATGAGAAGTGGATTCATTGGGTGATGGCTCTCATCTCCAAATTCTTCTTTTCCCTCCTCATTAATGGATCTCCATCCACCACCTTCGGGCTAACTTGTGGTATCAGACAAGGAGATCCAATGTCTCAGTATATATTTCTACTAATGGCAAGATGACCTGGGTAGAAGTATTAGGAATGCTCATTCACAAGGACAACTCCATGGACTTCCTATGGGCACCTCGCAACAGTGCTCCACCCATCAATGATTTTTTGATGACACCCTCCTAATGGGCACTCCTACAATAGAAAAAACTTCCACTTTCATTAGAACCCTAATTTCTTTCTCAAAAATCTCCAGAATGTCCATTAACATAACCAAATCATAATTGTTCATCTTCAACTTGAAACTTTCCATTCAAGCCCACATCTCCCATATTACTAGTATTGAATCATGCTCCCTTCCATACATATATATGGGGGCTTCCCTCATAGTCAATCCTCAAAGAGTTAAAGTATGGGAGGACTTGCTCCTCTAATTTGAATCCAAACACTCTAGTTGGACCTTTCGAACCCTTAACTTTTCTTATCATTTAACTCTTCTTGAATCTATTTAGAAATGCCTTCCAACTTACCTACTCTTAGCCATGGTTACTCCTCAATCCACCATCAAAAAAATCGGAATCATCACCTCTCCTTTCTATGGGGGCGGGGGGCTAACAAAGAAAGAAAATGGCCTCTAACTACCTAGGAAAAACTATGCCAGCCCAAAGGCAGTGGAGGACTTGGGCTTCAAGATCCCAATATTGTTAGCGAAGCTCTTAATGCCAAAACATGGTGGCATTGGATCAAGGACCTAGATTTGCAATGGTTTCAAATGTGGAAACATAAATATGCTCCTAACACACCTATCATCCAACTCGTTCATTTGGATGGGCACATAAATGGATCCCAAATTTGGAACATTGTTAAGCAAAAGAGGCAGCTTGTGCATGAACATAGTTTTTGGGAGGTATGAGATGGCTCCTAAAAGAGATGGCTCCTAAACCTTTTTTGTGGATGATTTCTAGAAATAATGGCCCAATCCCTCTCACATCAAGACTATCCACAATGTCATAGATATACTCATCTATCAAGGCTACACTGATGTAACCCATTATTGGGAATAACGTGCTCCTCATTCTCAATGGTGAAAATGGAAATGCAGCCTCGCTTAGCACAAAATTCTCATACAGTAAGAGGCTGGCTTGATTTCATAGGAATTAATAAAATGAACAATCAGAATTTAGAATGAGGAGGATGTCCTACACAAGGGATATCTCCCTACTGGAAATTTTAACATAGAATAGGCTTGCATGGGCTTTTCACATAACCAATAGCTGAAAATCCACAACAAATGGCGTTGACTATGGACCCTCAAACACTAGCCCAAAATTACTTTGTTCCTATGGCTACTTCTATGGAATAAAAATCTCACCTATGATGAACTTCAAAAGAGAGGCTCCCATGGCCCCTTTATCTACTAGCTTTATCTCTTCAACGTAGAGGATGGCACACACCTCTTCATTAATTGCAACTATTCCTCAATCCTTTGGCATCGGTTAACTGTAGCCTTCAGGAAATTTGATACAACTATTAACAACATCATTTTCAAATTTGAGAATTGTAAGTGGGCACCATTCTAGAATGCCATCCTCGTTAGGTCCTAGCAGCTTCTCCCTGGCTTCATTCTATAAGACATATGGAAAGAGAGGAATATGCACATCTTCAATAATATTTCCCTCACAGTTGACTTCATATGGCAGGCCACCTTCAACAAGTTGAAAGAAACTATCCACCTCCATTTTTGGTCTGCTTAGGACTAAAAATGCATCCCACAAGAATAATATATCATGATAGGTATGGGAATTTCACCCTCCTCTTCTCCCTTGTCTATTTCCATTCCTCAACCCTCTCCTTCTTGTTCCACAGCCTGGCTCCCTCCTCCTACAAGCTTCATCAAATTTAATTTTAACCGTGCTTCAAAAGGCAACCCCAGACTAGCAAGTTATGGGGGCATTTTTAGAAATTCCAAGGGTCAACTTCTACACATGTACGCAGGATAAATCAAGTATAATACAAATGACTTGGCATAGCTCTAGGCATTGCAGCAAGGGCTACTAATAGTCATTCGAAACAAGTATCAAAATCTCATCATTGAGGGATATTTGCAGCTCATCGTATCTATTTTCTAGAAAATACAATGTGGCACCAATCCCTCCAAAGTCTCTCATAGCTAGTGCATGGAAACCATAATTGTCAAATTTGCATCCCTTCTATCTCACATCCATTCATCCTTCCTAAATTATGTCCACCACAAGGGTAATAAAATCACAGACAAGCTTTCAAACTTTGGTCTCAACATTCGAGATACATCTTTGTACTTAACTTGGGATCACAATATCCCTACCCCTACTTCAATCAATATGTCATCTCCACACCCAATGGTACCTCTCCACCACCACAAGTGCAAATGTGTGAATCTCTTCAAAAAACTCTACTCGTCAATAATCTTTATGCAGCTAGATCATAATTCTACTTCTCTTTTTCTTCTAGAAGATAACTTTATTTGCATATTCTATTCTTTGTCTTGTAATCCTAACATTCTATTCAGGCGAGGTCTCTAAAACCTCAAAACTTTGAATTTGTGCTATTGGTCTGGTTCTCCTTTGGGCTGACCAATTGCAGCCCAATTTTCTATGTAATCTTCTTCTAAAAGAAATGTCAAATCTTACATTTAAAAAAAAAAAACAAATTACCATGACAAGAGCGTTGTAAGTATGTAGAGTTCAAAAGTATAAAGGTTATATCTTTTATATATTTAAAATTATAAATATTGTATAATAATAAAATTAATTGGACATTGCAGATGAAATAAATTGGATGAAGGAGGACACTAGATTGAGAGAGAGGAGATGAAAATG
The DNA here is from genome assembly GCA_000404065.3 of Pinus taeda. Taxonomy (NCBI): domain Eukaryota; kingdom Viridiplantae; phylum Streptophyta; class Pinopsida; order Pinales; family Pinaceae; genus Pinus; species Pinus taeda. Next base: position 74,877 of record APFE031307891.1, on the reverse strand, counting down.
TGTTTCGTGTGGAGAAACGGGAATTGGTTCATTTGTGAAGTTACACCATGTACCGTCATTGACCATGAGACCGAGACATGCAGCAATGACATGCCACAGAATGGAGACGATGAGTTATGTACTCTCCACGGATATGAACAAGCGATGCCTACAGTCCTGTCAGTGGATTTTTGTTCACTTATCCATTACAGAGTGCCTATGGCCTTAAAGGACAAGCGTAGGCTCAAACCTGTGGAACCCACCAACGACTAGGCTTGAGTCGAGACTAAAGATAAGTAACAAATATCAAACAAGGGTTCAAAGAATGCACCAATGGCAGAGGTTTCACTTTCCTGGGATGTTGACTGAATACCCTCATCCTTTAGCTATGCGCTATTTTTCTTGCACAACCTTGATGGATATGTGGACTGCAAAGGATCACCCACTTACACACATGTATGTTACGAAATCACAAAAATATCTCCCTCGCTCTTTTTGTTATGTGCGGGATGAAATATGGGCAGAGCCAAAGTAGGAAATATTCCATATTTTATCAAAGATATAAATGGGAAGTCCTCCCTTTTCTGGATTCGGGATTCAGACACTGGAAATCCTGAAGCAGTGCATCGAGAAAAGGTTGGGCTTCCATCCATATACTTTGAGCCTGCTTTTTGAAGGGAAGTTGCTTCAGTGTTTGTTTGAGATGAATAATTATTTCATAACATGGAATCTTATTATTATCTTGAATCTAACGTTGTGAGGTGGAGCTACGTGACCTGTAACCTTATTATTATCTTGAATCTAACATTGTGAGGTGTGAGGTGGAGCTCTGTGACCTAGAAATTCTAATGGGATGTTCTCCAACAAAGATGCATGGCAAGGAAAGGCTTCTTACCTAGTAGATCGGCAATACATCTGAGGACCCTATATTGTAGAAAAAAAATTAAACAAGTGCATGCAAAAGAAGTAATATTCCAAAGGTAAACTATCTTTTTTTTGCTCTCCAATCTAAGGATGTGATTTGCGGGTTTAATGGATTATGGCCTAAATCAAATTCTAATGGGTTTTTTCATCCTGGACTCCCAATTGTGACATCTATTTATGCTCCAGGGTTTTTTTATTGTTCGATTCGATACACAGGAAGACTTGGAGAAAGTATTGAATAATGGGCCCTAGTTTAGGGAAGAGCTGGGTTCTTCATGGCCCCTTGGTTCCCAAATTTTGATACCACAAAAATGGTGATCTCAACAATGTCAGTATCGGTGAGATTACCAAATCTCTCCCTCCCTTTCTAGCACCACGGGGTCCTAAAGGAAATTAGAAACACTTTGAGAAAATTCAAAAAGATGGATTTTGAAAGAATAAAGAAAGGTCAATTTACATTTGTCAAAATCTATGTAGAAATAGACATCAACAAAGGTTTACCTAATCACATTCAACTAAATGACAAAAACGTTTAGTAGATCCAAGTTTTAGATTACGAGAATAGGACTTTTAGATGCAGAATATGCTACCAAACAAGACACTTACAAGACACATACCCATAAACAAAAAGATCCCAGAATAAGAATAAGGGGTAGACCCATAAATCAAAAGGTTGGCAGGCCTCTGATCCCCATCTCTTAGAAGAAGAAGAACTCAAGGAGAACCCTCCAAACCAAGAAAGAGTGGAAGCATAGGTCCAAAATGAACTCATATCCCATACATATAATGACATAGAATATCAAGAGATCTAGGCATCATAATTGTAGGAAAATCAGGCACACATAGAAAATGGGACGGGGGATACAAAGAGAGCTCATGTTTCTAAGAACTCAGATTCGAGTAAAGAATCCTCGACGAAGACAAGTTGGCACTAGTTCTAGTTGATCCAAACTTAATGGGATGGCAAAAAGTGCAAAAAAATAAAGGCAAGAAAAAGATGTTAAATGATTATTATCACACTTAACTTTGTATGTTCACATGTAATTTTTCTTTGTTTTTTCTCTTTGGCTGATTACTCGAGATACTTCCTTCACGAAATGCTTAAAGCTTTTCAGCACATGCAAAACATAACTTTATTCCTTGTTTTCAAGATAAATAAAATTATAGATATTCCCTATCAAAAACAAAAATAAAATTAGTTAAATTAATTATAAAATAAAATGTTATATTAAATAAATATAAAAGAAAAATAATATTTTTAAATAAATAAATATTTATTTTATTGTTTTGCATTACATTAATTATATATCTATATATATCATAAAAAAATAAAATATTTTAAAAAAAATAAAAGAAATGGCAAAACCGATTTATAATCAAACAAACATAAAATTGAAGAAAAATCACCAACAACATTGAATATTAAAAAAATTTCATGATCCATTAAAATAAGAAAATATCCAAAGAAATCAAATCAACTTAATCAAATTATTAATCCTATAGTTACGAGTGATCATTGAGAATAACAAATATCGCATCTACTTTCTCTAATCCAAAAGCGTTTGTTTTAGGTGGATGGCATCAAAGTTGGAGACCTTTAAAAGTTTCGAAATATTTGTCTATTTACATTATTAATAAAGGCTTTTTTTTGCAGTTGTCTATAATGAGACTTTTTGGAAGCCTTTCCGGTGAGTTTTTCCGGTCAAAATCCAGCAGCAATTTATTGGAATCGCATGTTTGATAGCTAGTTTCTGCACAATCAAAGTGCCCCAGGGGTTTTTCAGCGTGCTGAATTCAAATATGCAGTTAAAAAACCATTTTAACTGCAGTAAATCAAGCTTTAAGCTCAATTTCTTCCCCCGGATTCCGTCACCGGAATCTCCAAAAAATCGCATTATAACAACTCCCTTTTTTTTAAGAGGTAGTTCATTATTAATAAAGAATTATTTACATTATTAATTATTATTTACATTGATAAAGAACTTTAAAAGTTTTGAAATCTCCGGGAAGAGATATTCCATGAAGTATTTTAGGTAAAACCAAATCTATAGATGAGTTGTTTTTTCAAAAAAATAGTAAGATCACGTGTGGGAATAAATATTTTAAAAACATATTTTTGGAGCTCTTTTATTATATTTCCGTGTTTTAATTTTAATTTCAAATCATGATTAGATAAGATTGTGTGATCTCTAATTATTTTTGAATTCTTCTATTCATTGTGGTTGGCTTTAAAAAGTTTTTATTTAATTGAAAATTTCCATGCGTATATCTTAATTTTTATCTCATTACCCTATCACAAATTTTATTTTATTTTATTTTTAAAAATGTTTTTCAGGTTTTAAATGATATGATAAATATATTTATTTATCGTTTTATTTTATATTAAATTTTATTATTTCAAAATATCAAAGATGAATTTTTAAAATTTTAATGTATGAGGTGGGATGTGGTTTATATTTAATGGTATATATAATTTTATTACTGATTTAATTGATTTATTTTAAATAAAATGGATAGAGATTTGTACTACAAAAATATAGATTATAAGGTTAGAACATTCATATATTCCAATTTTTTCAGGGGTTTGATATTGATTACATAGGCTTAATTCAAACCCTCACAAAGATTCTCCATGATACAAATATTTCAAACCCCTTCCAACTAAATATATTCCAAAATAACTTCAAAATCCAAACACATTTATATTCCATTAAAAACTATATTTTTGTTTTGGTCTAGAATGACTTCTTGTTTTCTTTCAAGAAAAACGTTTTCCTTTCATAAAAATGTTTTCCTTTCTTCCTAACTTGAATCCAACCTACATTTTTTGCAAATTCCAATGAATCGTTTTTCGGTAACTACATAGTGTTTTTCTTGAAATCTTCCTCATCCACCTGATCTGCCCAAGAAGTTTCCTTTTCATTTTGTTGATTTTCTACTAACGCTGCATCTGGGGAATCTTTTTTGGCAACTAGAGGATCCAAATTGGCAAGTGAATTTTCCTGCTCAGATTTTGTTGCCACAACTACTCATTCTTTGACTGAATCTACTTCTTCCTTGTGTTCTAGACATTTTTTATTAAATTTCTTCTTCTTTGTATACTGTATAGTGGTCACCGTGTGCACCCTCCCATCATTTGGGCCTTCAAGGTTTTTTCTGATTTTTCCTATTCTAAAGACGCTTGGGGCAGTTTTTAGTTACATGTCCTATTTCATAGCATGCTCTACACCGAAATGAGATATTCTCATATTCGAGCTTTTTGACCCAAACATAGTTTAGAGCCATCAAATTAATCTCTGCAAGAAAACCCTTACTGAAGTCCATCTCCACACATATTTGGGCATAAGTAGTCTTGAAATTTTTCTCAGTTTCACGACAACTACGATAAAATTTTCCTAGAGCATTCCCAATAGAGGAAAGCGATATGTGATTCCAAAAATGCAAGGGAAGGTTCAGTAGTCTTATCCAAACTGGCGCTGAAGAAATCGATGTCTAAATTGGATCCAAAGTGGTGGACCAAGGCTACATGTAGAGGGCAACACTCCCCCAAAACCATGGCCCAGCTTCACAAATTGTCTTCTTGTCTTCAATCGTTTCAAAAACCACAGTGAAAAACCTTGTGCCATAAGATAAATATTTAGCTCAATCAATGGCCAGGCCAAAAAAAAGCAGAAAAAAATCAGTCTTCCATGTTTCGAAGATCCATTTATGCAGATCAGCTAGCTGTAGCCAGAACCCATTAAACCTGCAAACCAAATCATTCTCTAGAAAATATTTTTCACAATCTAAAACTTCCTCATCCACAAGTACATTAAGAGAAGAAATTTCTTGCATCACCAAAAGACCAAATCCAAACTTCAGCATAGAGTTATACAAAACTGAAGAGGAGCGAGTTTGACTAGCATCCATACCTGCAAAAGAAAAAGATTTATTCGCCAAATCACGTGTATTCACCATAGAACGATTTGCAGAAGAAATCTGCAAAAAACCGATGCAAACATAGTAAAGATTGAGTGGCTAAGAGTAAAACCCTAACTGACACTAAGGTTTCGAGAGCTCCATTCATCTTTATTATGGAATTAAGATAAAACCTAGAAAAATATTTTTTTGGATAATTTTGTATTATCTTCTTCATGAATATCACTGATTTAATTATTATAGCTTGCTTTATTTAGTGATTCAATAGTATCCTTAAAACTAGTGCATTTAATAATACTAAATAGTGCAACATTTCATGTTACACCTATATAACAATGATACAACACTTGTGGTGCCTTTATATAAACTTGAGTATCATAGGGGAATGAAAGTATATAGGGTAATGAAATTTTGTTAAAATTGTGCACTATCACATTGAATAATAAATAACCTAGTCAATTTGATAAAAATATCCTCGCTATTTATAATGTTAAATTTAATTATGAATAATATAATTATTGATTGACCAAAAATATTTAATCAAAATTTGGCAAAAGAACACGTAATCGAAAAATCGTTAAGAAAAAACCATCGGGAATTACAACTTCCATGCCTTGGTTCTTGTATCCTCCACATGGGAGTCATTTTCCTTATTATATAACCATTATTATGTTGTCGTTTTTCGAAATGTAGATGCAGGTTTTTCAGGGAGGCAACACTACGCCGTTTCGTTTCCATAATACGAAAATAAGGCAATTAAACCTTGTTGATCAGTCCTTATGATAGTTAATTTTTCACATTATTTATAAGTATATATATATATAATCTTAAACTTACCTATAATCTTATGGTTATATCGATAAATCCGTGGTCATAAGACGAGACTAAAGGCATAAAACTTGTGATCAGCATGATAATTATTTTTTTCGCATAAAACTTGTGATTAACTTA
>APFE031307891.1:57195-68754 GCA_000404065.3 Pinus taeda | reverse complement strand
TTTTAATTATGAGATAAAAATTATATTTTTAATGTTAAGCGTGTAGCTCGGGTGGCAGGAAGAGTCGTTCCTACTCTCTCACCTAGGTTTGAGTCTCACTCACCTAGGTTCTAGTTCCACTGAGATTGAGATAGTCATTCTTATTCTCTCACCCAAGGTCTAGTCCTACTCACCTAGGTTCTAGTCCCATTGAGATTGAGATGCTCACTCCTTGGGAGTAATTTCCACATGAAAGATAACTAGCATACTTAGATTTTTACATGAAAGATAATTGCCTCACTTGGTGAGTTTTTGGGTTTTCCTCCCCACCCAGGTTCTAGTCCCACTCACCTAGGGTCTAGTCTCACTGAAATTGAGATGCTCGCTCCTTGGGAGTAATTTCTATATGAAAGATAACTAGCTCACCTAGATTTTTACATGAAATATAATTGCCTCACCTAGACACTCATGGGTTTTTGGGTTTTCCTTCCCAGCCAGGTTCTAGTCCCACTCACCCAGGTTCTAGTCCCACTAAGATTGAGATGCTTGCTCCTTGGGATTAACTTTTACATGAAAGATAACTAGCTCACCTAGATTTTTACATGAAAGATAATTGGCTCACCTAGATACTGGGTGGGTTTTTGGGTTTTCCGTGGATGTGGCTAGTATCAATAATCTCCATGGAATATTTTAGAATATGCATAGTAGTATTCAGAAATTAAAGGCTAAGACTTATGTCCAAAGTAATTATGCGATTTTTTCCCTTTTAATTAAATTGATTAATTAAAAAATGTCATATGAAATGAGTTATGGTTTTTTGGGCATATGGTATTGATAAGACATGGCATTGGTCATACTTACAAATTAAGAATCTCCACGTAAACTAGTTCACCTAGATTTCTACATGAAAGATAACTGGCTCACCTAGACACGAATGGGTTTTCTATGGATGTAGCTAGTATCAATAATCTCCATGGAATATTTTCGAATATTCATAGTAGTATTCATAAAGTAAAGGCTAAGATTAATATCCAAAGTAATTATGTTGTTTTCCCCTTTTAATTAAAAACATAGTTACAAATCAAACGAGAAAATATACCTAGTCCCTATTTGTTTGAGGTAGCAAAAAATCACCCGATTTTGAAAAGTGGTGATTTAGAATACATTTTTTTTAGCATATTTTTGGAACTTTAAATTTTCTTATGTATCAAGTATGAATATATATTTTTAAATGTTAACGATTTTCATGCAAATTTTCACAAGTCTTGATGCGACATCAACACTTTTTTTTAAGACTTATTCTTGACACTTTAAATTTTTTTATGTATCAAGTATGAACATTTTTTTTTAAATGCTAGTGATTTTCATCTTGATTTTGAAAAGAGTTGATTCAACATCAACACTTTTTGTTTAGAGGGCTTATTTTTTACACTTTAAATTTGATTTTGAAAAGTGTTGATGCAACATCAACCCTTTTTGTTTAAAAGACTTATTTTTTACACTTTAAATTTGATTTTGAAAAGTGTTGATGGAACATCAACTCTTTTTGTTTAGAGGGCTTATTTTTTACACTTTAAATCTTCTAATGTAAGTGTGCATATATTTTTTCAAATGTTGGTGATTTTTTTAGAGTTTTCAAGCTTGTTGGAATATTATGGGACAAGATATATGGCAAGTAGTTGAATACTTTCACAAAACTTGCTCCATTCTCACTGCCTTTGGAGCCACCTTTATTACATTAGTTCCCAAATCCTGCAAATATATGGCACATTTTGACTATTGTCTCATCGCTCTATGTAACATAATCCACAAAATTATCTCAAATGTCATGGCCAATCACCTCAAACCCATCCTCCCCTCAATGATCTCCCTAGAGTAGATAGGTTATGTGGAGGGCCAACAAATTCAGGACAACATCATATTGGCTCACTAGCATATTCATTCTCTTCAATCCCCCAAGATGCCTAGCATAATTATCAAGCTTTATATATCCAAGGCCTTTGACAAGCTAAGCTGGAAATTCATATTTCACACTCTAAAAACTTTCAACTTTAATGAGAAGTGGATTCATTGGGTGATGGCTCTCATCTCCAAATTCTTCTTTTCCCTCCTCATTAATGGATCTCCATCCACCACCTTCGGGCTAACTTGTGGTATCAGACAAGGAGATCCAATGTCTCAGTATATATTTCTACTAATGGCAAGATGACCTGGGTAGAAGTATTAGGAATGCTCATTCACAAGGACAACTCCATGGACTTCCTATGGGCACCTCGCAACAGTGCTCCACCCATCAATGATTTTTTGATGACACCCTCCTAATGGGCACTCCTACAATAGAAAAAACTTCCACTTTCATTAGAACCCTAATTTCTTTCTCAAAAATCTCCAGAATGTCCATTAACATAACCAAATCATAATTGTTCATCTTCAACTTGAAACTTTCCATTCAAGCCCACATCTCCCATATTACTAGTATTGAATCATGCTCCCTTCCATACATATATATGGGGGCTTCCCTCATAGTCAATCCTCAAAGAGTTAAAGTATGGGAGGACTTGCTCCTCTAATTTGAATCCAAACACTCTAGTTGGACCTTTCGAACCCTTAACTTTTCTTATCATTTAACTCTTCTTGAATCTATTTAGAAATGCCTTCCAACTTACCTACTCTTAGCCATGGTTACTCCTCAATCCACCATCAAAAAAATCGGAATCATCACCTCTCCTTTCTATGGGGGCGGGGGGCTAACAAAGAAAGAAAATGGCCTCTAACTACCTAGGAAAAACTATGCCAGCCCAAAGGCAGTGGAGGACTTGGGCTTCAAGATCCCAATATTGTTAGCGAAGCTCTTAATGCCAAAACATGGTGGCATTGGATCAAGGACCTAGATTTGCAATGGTTTCAAATGTGGAAACATAAATATGCTCCTAACACACCTATCATCCAACTCGTTCATTTGGATGGGCACATAAATGGATCCCAAATTTGGAACATTGTTAAGCAAAAGAGGCAGCTTGTGCATGAACATAGTTTTTGGGAGGTATGAGATGGCTCCTAAAAGAGATGGCTCCTAAACCTTTTTTGTGGATGATTTCTAGAAATAATGGCCCAATCCCTCTCACATCAAGACTATCCACAATGTCATAGATATACTCATCTATCAAGGCTACACTGATGTAACCCATTATTGGGAATAACGTGCTCCTCATTCTCAATGGTGAAAATGGAAATGCAGCCTCGCTTAGCACAAAATTCTCATACAGTAAGAGGCTGGCTTGATTTCATAGGAATTAATAAAATGAACAATCAGAATTTAGAATGAGGAGGATGTCCTACACAAGGGATATCTCCCTACTGGAAATTTTAACATAGAATAGGCTTGCATGGGCTTTTCACATAACCAATAGCTGAAAATCCACAACAAATGGCGTTGACTATGGACCCTCAAACACTAGCCCAAAATTACTTTGTTCCTATGGCTACTTCTATGGAATAAAAATCTCACCTATGATGAACTTCAAAAGAGAGGCTCCCATGGCCCCTTTATCTACTAGCTTTATCTCTTCAACGTAGAGGATGGCACACACCTCTTCATTAATTGCAACTATTCCTCAATCCTTTGGCATCGGTTAACTGTAGCCTTCAGGAAATTTGATACAACTATTAACAACATCATTTTCAAATTTGAGAATTGTAAGTGGGCACCATTCTAGAATGCCATCCTCGTTAGGTCCTAGCAGCTTCTCCCTGGCTTCATTCTATAAGACATATGGAAAGAGAGGAATATGCACATCTTCAATAATATTTCCCTCACAGTTGACTTCATATGGCAGGCCACCTTCAACAAGTTGAAAGAAACTATCCACCTCCATTTTTGGTCTGCTTAGGACTAAAAATGCATCCCACAAGAATAATATATCATGATAGGTATGGGAATTTCACCCTCCTCTTCTCCCTTGTCTATTTCCATTCCTCAACCCTCTCCTTCTTGTTCCACAGCCTGGCTCCCTCCTCCTACAAGCTTCATCAAATTTAATTTTAACCGTGCTTCAAAAGGCAACCCCAGACTAGCAAGTTATGGGGGCATTTTTAGAAATTCCAAGGGTCAACTTCTACACATGTACGCAGGATAAATCAAGTATAATACAAATGACTTGGCATAGCTCTAGGCATTGCAGCAAGGGCTACTAATAGTCATTCGAAACAAGTATCAAAATCTCATCATTGAGGGATATTTGCAGCTCATCGTATCTATTTTCTAGAAAATACAATGTGGCACCAATCCCTCCAAAGTCTCTCATAGCTAGTGCATGGAAACCATAATTGTCAAATTTGCATCCCTTCTATCTCACATCCATTCATCCTTCCTAAATTATGTCCACCACAAGGGTAATAAAATCACAGACAAGCTTTCAAACTTTGGTCTCAACATTCGAGATACATCTTTGTACTTAACTTGGGATCACAATATCCCTACCCCTACTTCAATCAATATGTCATCTCCACACCCAATGGTACCTCTCCACCACCACAAGTGCAAATGTGTGAATCTCTTCAAAAAACTCTACTCGTCAATAATCTTTATGCAGCTAGATCATAATTCTACTTCTCTTTTTCTTCTAGAAGATAACTTTATTTGCATATTCTATTCTTTGTCTTGTAATCCTAACATTCTATTCAGGCGAGGTCTCTAAAACCTCAAAACTTTGAATTTGTGCTATTGGTCTGGTTCTCCTTTGGGCTGACCAATTGCAGCCCAATTTTCTATGTAATCTTCTTCTAAAAGAAATGTCAAATCTTACATTTAAAAAAAAAAAACAAATTACCATGACAAGAGCGTTGTAAGTATGTAGAGTTCAAAAGTATAAAGGTTATATCTTTTATATATTTAAAATTATAAATATTGTATAATAATAAAATTAATTGGACATTGCAGATGAAATAAATTGGATGAAGGAGGACATTGGGAGAGAGGAGATGAAAATGTGTTTCGTGTGGAGAATTAGGGATTGGTTCATTTATGAAGTTACACCAAGCACCGTCATTAACCATGATACCAAGACATGCAGCAATGGCATGCCACAGAATGGAGTCGAAGGGCTATGTACTCTCCACGGATATGGACGAGCGATGCCTACAATCCTGTTAGTTTATTTTTGTTCACTTCTCCATTAAAGAGTGTCTATGACTTAGGCAACAAGTGTAGGCTCAAACCTGTCAAACCCACCAAATACTAGGCTTGAGTTGAGACTAAAGATAAGAAACAAATATCAAACAAGGGTTTCAAAGAATGCACCAGTGGCAGAGGTTTCACTTTCCTGAGAAGGTTGCAACAGGAAAGCCCAACTGGGATGTTAACTGAATACCCTCCTCCTTTAGCCATGGGCTTTTTTTCTTGCACAACCTTGATGGATATGTCGACTGCGAAGGATCACCCACTCACACACATGTATGTTACGAATTCACAAAAATATCTCCCTCGCTCTTTTTGTTATGTGCTGGATAAAAGATAGGCAGAGCCGAAGTAGAAAATATTCCATATTTTATTAAAGATATAAATGGGAAATCCTCCCTATTCTGGATTCGAGATTCAGACACGATGGAAATCCTGAAACAGTGCATCGAGAAAAGGTTGGGCTTCCATGCTTATACTTTGAGCCTACTTTTTGAGGGGAATTTCTTTCAGTATTTGTCCCAAATGAAGAATTATTACATAACAAGGAACTCTACCATTATCTTGAACCTAAGGTTGCGAGGTGGAGCTTCGGGATCTAGAAATTCTAGTGGGTTATCCTCCAATAAGGATGCACCGTAAGAAAAGGCTCTTACTAAGTAGATCGACCTCAATACATCCTAGGACCCTACATTGTAGAACAAATGAAACAAGTGCATGCAAAAGAAGTAATATTCTAAAGGTAAACTACTTTTTTCTACTCTCCAATCTAAGGATGTGATTTGTGGGTTTAATGGATTATGGCCTAAATCAAATGCTAGTGGGTCTTTTCATCTTGGACTCCTAATTGTGACATCCATTTATGCTCCAAGGGTTTTTTTATTGTAGAACAAATGAAACAAGTGCATGCAAAATAAGTAATATTCTAAAGGTAAACTACTTTTTTCTGCTCTCCAATCTAAGGATGTGATTTGTGGGTTTAATGGACTATGGCCTAAATCAAATGCTAGTGAGTCTTTTCGTCCTAAACTCCCAATTGTGACATCTATTTATGCTCCAAGGGTTTTTTTATTGTTCAATTCGATACATAGGAAGACCTGGAGAAAGTACTGAATGATGGGCCCTAGTTTTTTTTGAAGAGTTGGGCTCTTCCTGACCCCTTAATTCCCAGATTTTGATACCACAAAAATGGTGGTCTCAACAATGTCGGTATCAATGAGATTACCAATTCTCTCCCTCCCTTTCTAGCACCACGAGATCCTAAAGGAAATTAGAAACACTTCGAGAAAATTCAAAAAGATGGATCTTGAAAGAATAAAGAAAGGTCTATTTACCTTTGCCAAAATCTTTGTAGAAATATACATCAACAAAGGTTTACCTAATCATATTCAACTAAATGACAAAAACATTTAGTAGATCCAAGTTTTAGATTATGAGAACACGAATTTTATATGCAGAATATGCTACCAAACATGTCACTTGCAGAACACATACCCATAAGCAAAAAATTCCAGAAGAAGAAAAAGCGCAGACCCATAATCAAAAGGTTGGCAGGCCTCTAATCTCCATCTCTTAGAAGAAGAAGAACTCAAGGAGAACCCAAACCATGAAAAAGTGGAAGCACAGGTCGAAAAGGGACCCGTATCCCATACACAAAATGACATAGAATATAAAGAGATCTAGGCATCATAATTGCAGGAAAATCTGGCGCACATAGAAAATGGGACGGGGGATACAAAGAGAGCTCATGTTTCTAAGAACTCGGATTCAGGTAAAGAATCCCCGAGGAGGACAACAAGAAGCAACCTGGCACTAGTTCTAGTTGATCGAAACTTAGTGAGATGGCAAAAAGTGGAAAAAAATAAAGACAAGAAAGAAAAGTTAAATGATTATTATCACACTTAACTTTGTATGTTCACATGTAATTTTTCTTTGCTTTTTCTCCTTTGGCTAATTAATTGAAACACTTATCTCACAGTATACTTTCAATATATACAAAACGTAACTTTGTTCCTCATTTTCAAAATAAATAAAATTATAAATATTTCCCTCTCGAAAATAAAATAAAATTAATTTTAAAAATGCTATATTAAAAAAATTATAACGATTTTAAATATATAAGATATAAAATAAAGGAAATGGCAAAATCGAATTATAATCCAACAAAAATAATAATTCATTGAAGAAAAATCACTAACAACATTGAATATTAAAAAAACAGCATTGAATATTAAAAAAAACTTCATGATCCATTAAAATAAGAAAATATCCAAAGAAATCAAATCAATTTAATCAAATTATTAGTCCTATGTTGTGAGGATTAGTGAAAGGGTACTAATATTTTGTACTTCCCTATAGTTACGAGTGATCATTGAGAATAACAAATATCGCATCTACTTTCTCTAATTCAAAAGAGTTTGTTTTAGGTGGATGGCATATGACCATCAAAGTTGGAGGCATATAAAAGTTTTTAAATATTGGTCTATTTTACGTGGTTCATATATCTACGGAAAATTTGGGCAGGTCAATTTTGTTGCAAAGGGATTTTTTAAAAGTTTGTCAGCTAGATTAGCAAGGGCCTCACTTAAGGGTATTGAAGAAAATTGATTATGTGATTTTTTTATTAGTAAAATATTTAATAACAGAGATTCAACCAATTAAATTAATTTTTGAGACTTATTTATGTTGATAAAAAATATTTACTTATATACTTACAATTAAAATGTCTTCCAAATTTTTTTTTCCATTAAATACTATGTAAAACCAAAGTAAACCTCAATTTATAGATTTAAAACCAAATTTATAGATAAGTTGGATTTTCAAAAAAATAGTAAAATCACGTGTGAGAATAAATATTTTAAATACATATTTTTGGAGCTCTTTTATTATGTTTCCGTGTTTTAATTTTAATTTCAAACCATGATTAGATAAGATTGTGGGCTCTCTAATTTTTTTGGATTCTTCTGGTTGGCTTTAAAAAACTTTTTATTTAATTGAAATTTTCTATGCGTATATCTTAATTCTTATCTCATTACCCTTTCACAAATTTAATTTATTTTAATTTTTAAAAATGTTTCTCATGTTTAAAATGATATGATAAATATATATTATTATCGTTTATATTTTATATAAAGGTTTATATTTAATGGTATATATAATTTTATTATTGATTTAATATATTTATTTTAAATTAAAATGGATGGAGATTTTGTTTTATAAAAATTTAGATTACAAGGTTAAAATTTTTACATATTCTAATTTTTTTTTGGGATTTGAGATTGAGCACATATGCTCAATCCAAACTCTCACAAGGGTTCCCATGACACAAATATTTCAGACCTCTTCCAATTAAATATTTTCCATAAAAACCCCAAAATGCAAACACATTTACATTCCATTTTTAACTATATTTTGATTTTGGTCTAGAATGACTTCTTGTTTTCCTTGGAGAAAAATGTTTTCCTTTCTTCCCAACTTGAATCCAACCTACATTTTCTGCAGATTTCGACGAAAAGTTTTTCGGCAACTGCACAGTATTTTTCTTGAAATCTTCCTCATCTACCTAATCTTCCCAAGAAGTTTCCTTTTCATTTTGTTGATTTTCTACTAACGCTACATCTAGGGAATCTTTTTTTGGCGACTAGAGGATCCACATTGGCAAGCGAATTTTCCTGCTCAGATTCTATTGCCACAACTGCACATTCTTGACTGAATATGCTTCTTCCTTGTGTTCTAGATATTTTTTATTGAATTTCTTCTTCTTTGTATACCGTATAGTGTTCACCTTGTGCACCTCCCCACCATTTGGGCCTTCAGGGTTTTTTCTGATTTTTATATTCTGAAGACGCTTAGGGCAGTTTTTAATTACATGCCCTGTTTCATAGCATGCTTTACACCGAAATGAGATATTCTCGTATTCGATCATTTCGACCCAAACATAGTTTAGAGCCATCAAATTAAGCTCTGCAAGAAAACCCTTACTGAAGTCCATCTCCACATAGATCTGGGCATAAGTAGTCTTGAATTTTTTTTTTTTGTTTCACGACAACTACGATAAAAATTTTCCTAGAGCACTCCCAATAGAGGAAAGCGATATGTGATTCCAAAATTGCAAGGGAAGGTTCAGTAGTCTTATCCAAACTGGGGTTGAAGAAATTGATGTCGATACTAGATCAAAAGTGAGTGACCAAGGCTGCATGCAGAGGCCAACACTCCCCCAAAACCACGGCCCAACTTCACAAATTGTCTTCTTGTCTTCAATATTTTAAAAAACCACAGTGAAAAACCTTGTGCCATAGGATAAATATTTAGCTCATCCATCGAAAGGGGTGTCTATGTCTTGAAGATCCATTTATATAGATCGGCCAACTGCAACCAAAATCCATTAAACCTGTACACCAAACCATTCTTTGGAAAATACTTTTCACCGTTTAAAGCTTCCTCATCCACAAGTAAATTAAGAGAAGAAATTTCTTGCACTACTAAAAGACCAAATCCAAACTTCAGCATAGCATTATATGCAACTAAAGAGGAGTGAGCTTCACCGGTAGCCATACCTACAAAAGGAAAAAGATTTATTCGCCAAATCACACGTATTCACCATAGAACGATTTGCAAAAAAAATCTACAAAAAATCAAAGCAAACATAGTAAAGATTGAATGGCTAGGAGTAAAACCGTAGCTACCGCAAAGGTTTCAAGAGCTCCTTTCATCTTTATTATGGAATTAAGATAAAACCTAAAAAATAGTTTTTGATAATTGTGTATTATCTTCATGAATATTATTGATTTAATTATTATAGCTTTGATTTATTTAGTGATTCAGTGGTACCCTTAAAACTAGTGCATTTAATACTAAATAGTGCAACCTTTCATGGTTCACCTATATAACAATGATACAACACTTATGGTGCCTTTATATAAACTTGAGTATCATGGGGAATGGAAGTATATAGGGTAATGAAATTTTGTTAAAATTGTGCACTATGACATTTGAACTAGTCAAATTGATATTATTATCCACGATATTTATAATGTTAAAATTTAATTATAATAATATAATTTAATTGATGTGACCAACAATATTTATCCATGGCCTTTTGTTTCTTGCACCACAATGGGAGTTCGTTGTCTTATACATACCAATATTTAATTCGTCGTTTTTTCGAAATGGAAGATGAGGGGGTTGACACATCACACACGTTTCGTTTTCATAATACGAGAATTAAGGCATTAAACTTGTGCTCATCCTCTGTGATAGTTATTCTTCATTAATTAATATATAATATATATATATAAAGATATATAATCTTATGGTTAATCCGTGGTCATAAGACGAGGGGAAAGGCATAAAACTTGTGATCAGCAAGATAATTATTTTTTTCGTTTCAGAGAAGTATATCTAAAAACTTATAATTAACATGTTTTTAAAACTTTTTTATCATGAATTATATGGATGAAATTGTAACTTTTTCCCTCCAAAAGTTTATCTTAACCAAAAAAATAACCATTTTTTTAAATCATAAAAATAATTATTTTTATAAATTAAAAAAAAAAATCCTAAACAATTATGAATTACATAACAAAGACTCGAGCATACCACAACATCCCTTGATTGTAGTGCCGCATACACTGGTAGTGTTTTGAAGTGTTTCTTGATGCTATTGTCTATAATGCGATTTTTTGAAAGCTTTTTCGGTGGCTTTTTCCGGTCAAAAACCAACAGCAATTTATTGGAATCGCAAGTTTGATAGCTAGTTTCTGCACAATCAAAGCGTCCCAGGGGTTTTTCAGGGTATTGAATCCAAATATGCAGTTAAAAAACCATTTTAACTGCAACATTTTAGAATATTCATAGTAGTATTCATAAATTAAAGGCTAAGATTTATGTCCAAAGTAATTATGTTTTTTTTCCTTTTTAATTAAAAACATAGCTACAAATCAAACAAGAAAATTACTTAGTAACCTTTTTTTTGAGGTAGCAAAAAATCACCCGTTTTTGAAAAGTGGTGATTCAGAATACACTTTTTTTTTGGAGCATAGTTTTGGAACTTTAAATTTTCTTATGTATCAAGTATGAATATTTCTTTTTAAATGTTATTGATTTTCATGTTGATTTTGAAAAGTGTTGATGCAACATCAACACATTTTTTAAGGCTTATTTTTTTGTGTATCAAGTATGAACATTTTTTTAGGGCTTATTTTTGTGTATCAAGTATGAACATTTTTTAAAGCTTACTTTTGTGTATCAAGTATGAACACTTTTTTTCTAAATGTTAGTGATTTTCATCTTGATTTTGAAAAGTGTTGATGCAACACCATTTAGAGAGCTTGTTTTTTACACTTTAAATTTTCTAATGTATTAAGTGTGGATGTTTTTTTTAAAACATTGGTGATTTTAATGTT
>APFE031307891.1:6393-51910 GCA_000404065.3 Pinus taeda | reverse complement strand
ATGTTTATCAGCTATTTAATTTATATGATTGATATATGTCAATAATAATGTTAAAATGCAATTTCTACAAAAACACTTAACAATATAAACAATATTGTAAAGATTATGCATGTGATTATTATGGATAATTCTTTATTTATTATTAAGGAATTCAAACATTCTTATAAAAAATGTAAAAAATTGATCGTCACCAATTGGTGGCTTTCAATATCATTGCATCATATTCTTCAACTATTGTGATCATTAATTTTAATATTTGTGATTAGATTACTCCATTTTCATCAAAATGTTAATTATGATCCCCTAATTGGGGTGAGAAATGACATGGAAGAGGAGGTTGGGGGGAGCTTTCCACCCTGTCACCTCCCACGTCGCTTAAGAGGGGGGATGGCAAACCCAACCCACCTCATGCACACACATGCAAACCTTTATTCTTCAATCTCCATGATGATCAACCCCCTCATTTATGCTTGTCCTAGTAACTATGACCTCATTTGCTAGAATTTGTGACATGCTTGGCCACTCTTCTCGCTAATGGTGGGATTATTATGTCGATCGTCTGGTAGTTTTGGACTTTAGTTTGGGAGACATCTCGTAGGACCATGGTGTGACCCTCATCGTTTTCTAAATATTGGGTCGCTTTCCCTTGGAATTGACATTGCAACAACCTCGGTTAGCATGGTAACTTCTTTGTTTTTAGTATCTAGAAGGATCAATTGCTTATGGATGAAGATAGATTTAGAACCCGAGATAGAACCTAGGGATACATATATTTCATATTATGAGAGAAGTGGAAAACAATGGAGGAGAAGGCAGTAGCACTGGGAAACGTCACCCTACACATATAATCTGATAATTTTGCAGCTCTGGAAAAGCGTGGCAGTGGTAACAGGTTCTTAACTGATCTTTTTTTCATAGTTATGATTCTAAGCTCTTATGGTTTAATGTGGGTGGTGTTCCTTTAAATTTGGTTGGGTTTCCCTATGATCTGTTGCATGGAAATTCCTTGTGTGAAGGTGACCCTGACTGGAGGAATCTTCCTGTGCCCCTATTGTTGTGGTTGTTCTTTTCTTATGGTTTAGGTTGCCCCATTAGCTTTGTTTCCCTTACCTTTTCTTTTGGTTAGATCTTTCAATTTTTACTCTTCTCAACTTGAGTCTTCCATGGATTATTTATTTGGCTCAATCTTTGTAATGACACCATCCCACTTGCTTACCATTGGGATGTGTTATGCTCTTACCCAACTCTTCAAGTAAAGTTAGAGGAATGGGATGATAAAAAAAGCTATTTGACCTTTGTCCATTTCTAATTCCCAATTTGCATTCTAGGTTTTGAGTTGATTGACTAGGATTCTCACCTCTTCTTTTGAGCCTCGTAGAAAGATTCACACACACACATATATACGCATCCTTTTATGTCTATACATATTGCAATATACATAGACCAAACCCCTTTTAATCACACGGGGTAGGACCCTCCGGGACAAGTCACCCCGGTCGTGGCCTCCCAGTAATGCCTATCACCCGCACATCTTATACCTCCAAAGCAGGGACCACCGAGATACATCATCCCGACCCCAACCCCAACACCCTAGTTCTCCTCTATCATGCATCTCTTAGGCTTTGGGGGTGACCCTTCAGGACACATGGGTCATGGGCCACATCCCGCATGACCCTTCTCCTGATTGGTGCACAATGTGGTACTTCCACAATATCCTATGTTGACTTGCCCCGCTCACTTCCTCATCCACTCTTGCAAATTCTCTGGGGTTGATCCATCCGGAAAAATTATAAGGTAGGTCCTTCCTGCACCAATCCCATTGCAACTGGGGCTATGTGGAGGCCACCTTATTCCCACCTCACGTCATCTTGTGCTCCACTGCAAGCTCCCCTTTTGAAACTTATGGTATTTTTGGTCTCCGAATGGGTTGTCATATGGGATCTATCCTAGCCAATGGGAATGCTCCCCACCTCCGAGTTGTGATCCCAGCTAGCCCAACACCTAGTCACCCCACCTTCTCTTAACATTTTCGATCAAAGATTTTGGGATGTGGCCTTCGAGCCACATTACTCTTCCATTTTCCAATCATGATAAGGTGGAATCTCAGTAGCCAATACATGGTCACTAAGGTTAGGTATTCCACCAGACCTATTGTATGAGCTCATCCAATTAAGTTATATGACTAAGGCCTCGCCTAACCTCACTACAGCGCAACTCTATGCCGAACTTAGCCATTCAGGTATGGATTTACTCATGGCTTGGCTACAATGGCCTTGCTACTGCATGGATCTATGCCAACATTCCCCCATGGCTACTACGACTTATTAAAGTGCTTATCAGTGCTATCCCTCCTGAGCTTATGCTAGAATCACTCTTCTGATGCCCACAAAATCCAAAAGGCACCATGAAGGCCACACAAAGATTGACATTCTTTGAAGGGATGGGGAAATATTTTTTACGGTTCAAATATATGCATACACATTATGGAGAAGCATATAAGGAATAAATTATTGGCCCTTGAGCATTCCCTGCTCTGGGATAGGGAATTCCAAGCATGTCTGCATTGGTAACCTTTTGACCACCCACCTCTAAGTACTTGTTGTGAGCTTCTGAAGGGCCTCCACCTCTTCTGCTACATGCAAGGAGCACCATACTTCAAAGCAACCCTGCAAGCAACTCTATGGCACAATTTAGGGGTTTCAAGGGAATTTTGCTATTAGATGTGACACACTAACCTTCCATTTTGGACGAGATATTTCTTGTCGAACACCATGGCTACTATTAGCCATCTAGGACATAAGTAGCCACATCCTCTCACATCTTAGATGCTACTCATAATGCACATAGGTCCTTTGGACCAAACCCAGGTCAATGAGTAATGAAGCCCCACACCAAGGAATTTATCTATGCAAGCTAAAGAGCCCCTTATGTAAGATCATAGGTTATTATACTTAAAAGAGGAAACAATTCCTCAGTGTTAGCACAATGCCACATAAACTTATTCACAGGCTTGTAACCAATATATTTATATACCCTATCAAATAGGTTGTCCCCAATGTAATTATTCTACAATTAATGAAAGAGATATTTGTGTCAAGTATTGCCATGCTTAGTTCATATCCTCATGGATCCATTCAATGCTTTTATACCTTACACATTTTTTTATTTATGATGTGTTATTAATAACATAGTCAAGCATTTCACACAACACAACATTTTAATCCAAAAATATAAACACATATTCATTAGCATTCCAAATGCATAAGAACCCTCATCTTGGAATGTTTTGGGAAACTGAGTCTGGGACAAGGACTCTCTCGACTCTGATTTGGACAGAGTGAAGACACTAAACTAAACTGAGGGTCAGCACTAAGGAGAACTATCCAAGGGAAACATGCGCATAAAACAAGAAAGTTAACAAACCCACAAGGAGGAAAGAGGAGGAATCCCCAATTTTACCATGTGGCAACACAAGCATCGCCCATGCAAGCATGAAACCCTATAGTCATCATGTTACAATAAGGTAAAATAATCATGCTAAACATTGTTGTAACAACCAATATCCTTTACATTTTATTCCAACACCTTCAAGCATTAACACAACACGTTTGTCATTCTTGCAGACAATAATAATGTAGACATGCCTCCTGCAATAATATCATCATCTAAATTATGAATGCAAACATATTTTATTGTGAACAAGAAGCATAAGGACACTTGTCTTAAGCAATGCAAGAATGTTCCAACTAAGAGTGGGAATCTAACTCTCCACCCAACCATAGACATGCTACAACCACAATTACCTATAGTTGTCACCCCCAAGCCAGATTCCAATGGAATGGTGGAGTTTTTTTAGAGGTGAATCTTCAAAAAATACATAGTTGAACCATAGCATCGCCAGGCCACCCTTCCTTATCCTCAAGGTAAGCCACTGCTCTTTGTAATGTTTATGCCCAACAAGTTTCAATAGGGCCTTTAGCTATTTTATTACTCTCCTCACAACTCAGCAATGTAGCACTCAATCCTACTTTATGTCCCTCTTCTCTCTTTCTATCTGTTGAATGTTGATCGAGTGTGTGAATATCTAAGTCATTGAATGAGGTAGAACTCCCTTCTCCTTTGCTCTTATTTTCTCCCTTGCAAAATGAAAGTAAAATAGTAGAATTGAATGAGAACCCTCCCCCTCCTTTCCTCCACCATCTCTTTTCTCTCCCACGCAGTGAATTTCCTCCCACTATCCTTGTTTCCAACGCAATAAAATATTCATAACTTTTGTCCTCCCTACCCTCTAATGTTTTCCAAGATAGCATGGGTATGTGTACTTCTCTTGTAGCCCAATTTAATTCTAAGAACTAGTCCATTAAAACACACCAAACAACCTTTAATGGCTAACATAACCAATTCAGGTTTTCTTGCATGAAGGAAACCTTGAACATCCCAAGCAAGTACCCTCCTCAACCAACCAAGGACTGATATTTAAATTTGCAATTCCCTCAAGCAATCTCATACTTTAAGCAATGGAATATGTGTCCCTCTCTAAGCCTTCTAATTTATAAAAGTATTTACATTACATACATGAGGATAAGCAATTTGGGTTGTCACAAACCCCTCCCCCTTGGGGAGCACTATCCTTGGTGTTCAATGACGTATATATAATGAACATATTTGAAAAATAGAGATGTTATTTCATGGAGCTTAATAGACTCAACTCTTTAAAAAATTTACATTGCTTTATGCATTTTCTTCAACCCAAAGAAAATATGATAATCATCCAGTTAGAATTTAAGTGTCAAATAAAAGTATAACAAAATTTAGGTCATAATTCAGCCACTTTGCCAATGGACCTTTGGATTTTTTTTTATTCCTTTGGAGGTGTTCAATCCAACTTGGATTTTTTTCTTTATTGTTATATTTAGTACTTCACTCCCTCAATAAATAGTTTGCAGTTCATTGTTTCTATGCACACTCCCAATGTGCTCCTAACCCCAATCAACCATGCTCATGACCACGAAACCAAAATTTTATATTTTGGTCTTCCCTTCTCTGATTTTTAGTCCCTTGGGTAATTTGTTTACTCTCGTTCCATGCAGTCACTCACATTCCAAGTTCAGGCATCCCCTTCTCTACTTCTCAATCCCTTGGGAAATCCATCCCTTTGCAAGGATTCCTTGCATCGAAAGGAGTTCAAATCCAAGGCACATCCTTGCCTTTAAAATTATTATACGGTCATAGAATGCTTGATGGTAATCAATGGGCACCATTGAGTGTTGGTGTACCGCAATGGCTTTGTTCTCAAAATATTTCACCAGCATACCGCTACATGCTTCAATTGTTTTGTTATTGCTTCCATCAATCTTGCAGCTAGCTCCAACCAGGGAAAATTCTATGCTTTCCTACATCATATCACATAAATTCCATCAGACTAATCATAATGGATTGCAAAAAATTTGAATCATACCTCATCAGTAGTTTATTCATGAGGTGACTCAAAATTCTCCTTCAATTCCTATCATAGCAAACCAGGTTATCTCATAACCCAAACCATCATAAATCAGAGTATTGTATTTAGATTGTAATTTATAGGTTCAAAAATCAATGAAATATTGATACTTATCTTAATTTTTCTCCTTGCTAATTCATTTACACACACTGGATTAGTAGCCCATTTAGCAAGCACCTAGTGCATTCACTTCACTTTGACCACATACACACACTAGATTGGTTGCCAATCTAGCAAGAACCTAGTGCCTTCTCTCCACTTTGACCATGTACACACACTTGATTGGTTCCCTATCTAGAAAGCACTTGGTGCTTTCTCTTCACTTTGACCACGTACACACACTAAACTCATCTAAATCTGTCTCTTCTCTTCTCTTCTCTTTGACTTCCACTCCAAGGTGGAAATGGGATATATATATATATAATCCCTTTCACTATCTTGTGAGTATGGGAACTATAGCCAGGTAGTATCCTTTTGACATGAGGTGTACTCGTTACCGATCACACGTTCCTTTCCACCTAAACAAGCACAGACAGTCCCATATATACCTATTCCACACATAAACACTTTACACATACACAATGCACAGGTTGAGACAATCCCATACCTTCTTATCCTAAACACATTTCACAACACACACTTATACACATGGTACGACACCACACATGTAATACAGTTTTACCCTATTCCCATACCTTCTTATCCTGAACACATTTCACAACACACACTTATACACATGGTATGACACCACACATGTAATAAAACTTTACCCTATTCCCATGCAAAACACATGCACATGTACAACAGAAACACATCTAAACATAACATATCATGTTACAAAATATCACAATAATCTAGAGACCACCTTATCTCTCATGATATATCACCATGTTTCCATTAATCCAAAGACCACCTTGTCTCCATGCATGTGAACTAGGTCATACTGCCTCATTTGTTTTTCATGTGTTCTTAGCGTTGCCATGGGCACAATGTAAGAGTTATGTTTACATAATTATAAATTAGCAGAATTTTCTTTCTACCCAATATATTCCTCATCATAGTGGGAATTTTTTCGTGCCATCTATATCATCACTTAAATTTTGAGCAACCATCTTTTCATTCAACTGACCTCTGACAACCCTATCAAACACAATGGAATTTTCATAGGCACACACACACGCACACACATATATATCAGTCAACATGCTCATGTATGCAAATATACCAATATCCATTATCATAATTATGTATGAAATATATTAGTACACATGCGAGTATAGTCAAGGGTTAAGATAACTCCCTTCTTTCCATTTTCCTGGCTACACATATCTGTCCATTATTCTCATCGACTCAACTAGCCGATTAGGATTTTTCATTACTTAACCATGGACACAACAACCATTAGCTTGTGCCAAATAAATATATGGTTTAGATGACTCTTTGATTGTGGTCAAGCATGCATTATATAACCTAGTCACACTAATATTGCTTTCATTTTTACTTGCTATTTTATTCATGTCCATAAACCGATAGAGTTCCATTTTTCCTGGAACTTTACTTTGCATGTTTTCCTTCATGTCTATTAAGCACTACCCTTTTCAGGATTCTATCACCTTCCTGTCACTCCAAATTCCTTGTTCCAAGATCCAAAAGCATGCAATTCAAAATTTAAAAATCGAAAACCACTACAAGAGGAAAAACAAGGAAATTACTGCAAAAGGACAAGAAATTCACAACAACATTCATTCACAAAACTGCAAGTAAAACAACATCATAAACAAGACAAAAAACCATCATGGCCATGCACTAGTCTAAAACCAAAATGATATCAATCCATAAAGTCAAGAGCCACAACACATAAGCATTAAATAAATCAGTACCCAAAAATCAACTCCATGTCCATGGGTCCATCATTCATAGCACTCTCAGCCATCATACAAGTGTGCATATGTATGCATACACGTGTATATTCATTCACCACATTAGCTAAATGCTTCTTTACAAGAATAGAAACAACCTTGAAGTCTTATGTACCCAAAAATTTCACATGGAATCCCCCAACACATGTATGTGTATGTCAAGGAGCTTGGGGAAGTGCTTCCCTCCTCCTTCTCAATGTCTTGCATTGTTGTTGCATTTCCCTCTCGATTGTAGGGACTATTTTATTTATTTTTCTTCCCATGGGGACAGTCCCTTTTGCCAATTCTCTTCTATATAAGACCAACATGATATTTTTACCTTCTCCTTTTCAGCTTCACGAGACCTCTTCCTGTTATTACCAATCTTCCTTTTTGAGGATTCATTAGTTGGTATTTCATTTCCCGCAACTCATCATTCCACTCAACCATTTTTTTTTTGTTTCTTGGTGAGTTTTCTAAGTTATACTCTATAGATTTTTAGCTCTCTTCTAGACCTCAAAATTTCTTAAGGTTATTTTCCTGTCGGGAAATGTCCCTCCTTTTCTTCCTTTATGGACTTGTTCCATATTCTGCTGCACCATGCCAAGATACATGTTTCCTTTTTCTGCCACTGAATCTTGCTATGTGCTGCCACATTCACTCTACTATTAGTGCAAAATCAAATAAAATAATACACTAGTTTCCTTACCATGTTGTACCCAACACGCTTCCTTGAACCTGTACACACATCTCAATTTACATAGCACCATATCTCGAAGTCCATTGACATAAATAAGCATATTTATCATAATTTTTCAGAAAACCAAAATCGCTACATGTACATGCACGTATCAACCTCATTATTTAAACAAGTAAGGCATTTGGACTCCATCCCAAAAGTAGGGATCCATGTATTATTACCATGCAAGCAGTAAATCAATTTTAGACCAACATTTAACACTGAAACATTAGCTTACCAAATTCACTAAATATCATCATGAAACCTCTTTTCAAGAACTCTGCCATCACTTACCCATGATAGAGCTCATCGAGTCCAAGTTCCGAACCTAGATTCTCTAATACCACCTGTAATGAAACCAACCCACTTGCTTATTAGTTGGGTGACTACCCACTTACCACACTCCTCAATTGAAGTTAGAGGAATGGGCTAATAATTTTTTTCCCTTCGTCCTTTTCTAATTCCCAATTCACATCCTAGGGTTTGAATTGATCAACTAGGATTCTCAACTCTCCTTTTGAGCCTCATAACCAGAATCTCTTCCTTTTCATAATATGTGTGTGTGTGTGTGTGTGTGTGTGTGTGTGTGTGTGTGTTGTGTGTGTATATGTGTTTGTTATTATGGTGTGCTCTCACAACAGATGGATCCCACATCCCACTAAAAAATTCAATGGTCCACAATGCTCTCGACCCCAATCAATGCATTCCAATAGTCAACTTTCTCAATTGTTAACGAGGGTTTGGGCAGTGGAATGGGCAATTTATCAAACATGTCCATCTCCATATCGACAACTAGAAAATATTTTGACACCCTTAATCACCTTTCTCCAAAACCACTGCAAGAGTGTTAGGAAGGGGGATATTAGGCTTTCAACTCGCTTATGAGCACATAATTACAATTGGGGTCCATTAGTCTCCCAAGTCACCCCGGTCCCAATATCTTAATGCTCTCTTAACTGCTCTTTTGTGCACCTCCATGATGGGACCTTCGGGCCATGTGGAAATTGTGGGTCGTTCCCTTCCACATACCATCAATTCTAATTGGCCCACGTGGTTGAGGCGCCACATCATACTTATGCATAGCATCCCAATGTGATCCTTCATTTCTCCCTTTTAATCGACTGTGGTGGGATCCTCCGAGACAATTCACCTTGGTCATAGCCTCTCAGTAATTCCTACTACATGAACATATTACACCTTCGGAGTGGGGACTACCAGGACACATCATCCCGACCCAATAACCCTGACACTCTTCTATCATGCATCTCTTGATCTTCTGGGGGAAACCATTCGGGACACATGGATCGGTGGGCCACACCTTGCATGACCCTTGTTCCTGATTGGTGCACAACGTGGCATTGCCACGACATCCTATGTTGACTCACCATGCTCCCTTCCTCATCCGCTCTTGCAAATTCTTTGGGGTTGATCCATCTAGTAGACTTGTCAGGTAGGTCCTTCGTACACCAATCTTATTGTAGTTGGGGCTACGTGGAGGCCACCTTTTCCTTGACCCCAATCATCTTGCACTCCATTTCAAGCTCCCCTTTTGAAACTTACATAATTTTTGGTCTTTGGGATGGGATGTCATGTGGGCTCCATCCCATCCAATGGGAACGTTTCCCACCTCCAAGTTGTGAACCTAGCTGGCCCGATGCCTAATCAACTCACCTACTTTTAGCGTTGCTGACCAAAGGTTTCGGGATGTGGCCTGCAAGCCATGTCACCCTTCCATTGCCAAATCACGATAAAGCAGAATCTCAATAACCAATCTATGGTTTCCACTGCTAGGTCTTCCACCAGACCTATCACATGAGCTCAGCCAATTAATCTATAAGACTAAGGCCTCGCCTAACCTCGTCGCAACACAATTCTTTGCTGAACTTAGCCATTTGAGCATGGATTTACTCATGGCTCAGTTGCAATGGCCCTGCTACTGCCTGGTCTACTCCATCATTCCCTTGTGGCTACTACAACTTATTAAAGTGCTTACCGATGCTACCCCTCCTAAGCTTATGCTAGAACTTCTCTTCCTGAGCCCATGAGATTCATAAGGTGCTATGAAGGCCACACGAAGATTGGCATTATTCGACGGGATGGAGAAATATTTTTTATGGTTTAAATATAGGCATATGCATTATGGACATGCATATAAGGAATAAATTATTGGTCCTTGATCATTCCCCGCTTAGGGACAAGGTATTCCAAGCATGTATGGGCTAGTAACATTTTGACCACCCACCTCTAAGGAACTTTCATGAATTTCTGAAGGACCTCCACCTCTCCTGCTACATGCGAGGAGCACCATACTTCAAAAAAAACCTGCAAGCAACTCTATGGTGCAATTTAAGGGTTTCAAGGGAATTTGGCTATTATTTTTGATGCACTAACATGCCCTTCTGGATGAGATACTTCTCCTCAAACACCATGGACTATTAGCCATTCAGGAAATAAGTAGCCACATCCTCTCACATCCGAGATGCTACTCATAATGCACACATGTCCTTTGGACAAAACCCAGGTCAATGAGTAATGTAGCCCCACACTAGGGAATTTATATCAACATGATAAGGATCCCATTATGTAAGATCACAAGTTATTATACTTTAAAGAGGAAGAAATTCCTCAGCATTAGCACAATGCAACATAAATTGATTCACGAGCTTGTAATCAATATATGTACAAACCCTATCAAAAAGGTTGTCCCCAATGTAATCATTCTACAAGTAATTAAAGAGATCTTTGTGTCAAGTGTTGACATGCTTAGTTCAGATCCTCATGGATCCTTTCAATGCTTTTATACCTTAGACAGTTTATTATTTATTATGTGTTATTAATAACACAGTCACACATTTCACACAACGCACCATTTCAATCCATAAATGCAAACACATTTTCATCACATTCATAAGCACCGTTTAAATCCATAAATATAAACACACATTCATTAGCATTGCAAATGCATAAGAACCCTCATCTTGGAATGTTTTGGACAACTGAGTATGGGACAAGGACTCTCTCGACTCTATGATTTGGAAAGAGTGAAGACACTGACCCAAACTGAGAGTTAGCATTAAGAAAAAATATCTTAGGGAAACATGCGCATAAAACAAGCAAGTTAACAAGCCAACAAGGAGAAAAGAGGAGGAATCCCCAATTTTACCATGTGGTAACATAAGCACCACCCATGCAAGCATGAAACCCTATAGTCATCATGTTACAATAAGGTAAAATACTCATGCTAAACATTTTTGTAATAGTCAATTTCCTTTACAAGTTATTCTAACACCTTCAAGCATTAACACAACACATTTGTCATTCCTGCAAACAATAATAATATAAACATGCCTCCTACAACAATAACATCCTCTAAACCAAGAAAGAAAACATGTTTTATTGTGGACAAAAAGAATAAGAACACTTATATTAAGCAATGCAGGAATGTTCCAACTAAGAGTATGACTCTAACTCTCTACCCAATGATAGACACACTACAACCACTATTACTTGTAGTTGTCACTCCCGAGCCAGATTCCAAATATTGAGGTGGAATGCTTTTAGAGGTGAATCTTCAACAAATATACAACTGAACTAGAACATCACCAAGCCACCCTACCTTCATCCTCAAGGAAAGCCATTGCTCTTTGTAATTTGTATGCCCAAAAAGTTTCAATAGGGCCTTTAGTTAGTTTATTACTCTCCTCACAGCTCAACAACGTAGCTCCCAGTCCCACTTTCTCTCCTTTTTCTCTCTTGTTATCTGTTGAATGTTAATCAAGTGTGTGAATACCTAAGTCAATGAATGAAGTAGAACTCCCTTCTCCTTTTTTCTACTCTACTCCCTTGCTCAATGAGAGTCAAATAGGAGAATTGAATGAGATCCCTCCCCCTCCTTTCCTCCACCTTCTCTTTTTTTCTCTTGCGTAGTGATTTTCCTCCCATTATCTTTGTTGCCAACATAGATAAACATTCATAGCTTTTGTCCTCCCTAACTTGTAATGTTTTCCAAGGCAGCATGGGCCTACATACTTCCCTTGCAAACAAATTTAATTCTAAGATATAGTATTTAAAACACACCAACCAACCTTTAATGGATGACATAACCCATTCAGGTTTTCTTGTAGGAAGGAAACCTTGAACATCACAAGAAAGTAACATCCTCATCCAACCAAGGACTGATATTTAAATTAATAATTCCCTCAAGAAATATCCTACCTCAAGCAATGAAATCCATGTCCCTCTCTCATTCTTTTAATCTATAAAAGTATATGCATTGTGTACATAGGATAAGATATTTGGGTTGTTACAACATTTTCCATCTTAGCATCGCATGCTTCAGAAATTCACGCACAAACAAAAGTGTGGAGGAGATAAAGGCAAGTAAAGTTGACCATGTTCCTAGGCCCAAGACTAGGAAGTCATTGCCATCTTTAATTCTACAACTCCTCCCAAAATCCGCACAAAAATTTGTCAGGTTGAAACCTATTCCATTATTGATTTCAGACTTCTGTGATCCATATCGTTATTCTAAATGTATTTCGGATTAATCACATCATCGGATTTGTGTCAATGTTTCGAACCATTTACTGTGGTTCATACGTAGGACAAGGATGAAGAACTATATCTATCACTAGGTATAAATAGCAGAGATGCATCATGTCCTAGAAATAGCCATTTGAAAATAAACTAATTTTTTTAATTAAAGTTATCATATGAACGTTAGAGAGGAGCAAGTCCAAATAATATTCAAAGTAGTTTCTAGTTAAATATATATTAATAAAAAATGAATAAAATAGTATTATTAAAATAAAATCTAAAGAAAAAAGATATATATATATAAAGTTAGGAAAAAAGCAACATTAAAAAGTCTAAAAAAAAAAGAAACTTTATCTTCATATTTTATTAACCACCACATATAACAAATATAAATAAAATACTAAAGACCTGGAGAAGTAAAAAACTAAGAAATTGGAAAATGATTAAATAAGAACTAAAATTGAAAAAGCTCATTATATTATTATATATGACCTCCTTAGTCTCTTCATTTCAATGATTGTTTTTGATTTAGATATTTTTTTATCTATGTAACTCATTCTATGTTAGAACTTATTATTTTCAGCGGTACACACTTAATTCTAATACTAGATATTAAATTATTAGTCAATAGATATAGTTTCCCTTGTAGTAGATTGAGACTAATAATAGTTTATGGCATGATGTATCTTGACATTTTGAGATAATATCAATTAAAAAAAAAAGTTAATTATGATCATTAATGCTCTTACTAACAAATATGTGGGTGACATGAGCAAGAAGATGGCACAATGACTAATTCCCATCATCCCAATTAGCTCTTCAATGCATGGATCAATTACTCCTATACAATCACAGTGTGAATCTTATTTTAAAATAATATACTTTGAGTAATGTGTGTGATTAGAGTTGTCATAATCTTTTATTAACTAATTTATTGTTAGATCATCACACTTACATTCTTTATAATGTATTTTTATATATTTACTATTTTTGTAAGATCGTTTATATATTTTACTATTGTTGTAAGACCATTCTACATGGTTGTTATTAGAGATTTTAGGTTTGTGTCCCTCCACTTTAGAGTATACAAGAGGGAGGGTTTATATGTGTAGTATGATATCTGAAGGACAGGATGGTCATAGAGTTTTAATGTTGGAAGTTAATGATGTTTCTATTCCTACAATGGTAGTATCCTCTACCATAATAAGTGGTGTTAGTCATGTGCTTGTATTTTTAGAGGAGGAATGGTTTGTTAGTCATCTTAATCCATGATAGTTTTTTCCCTTTTTTCTTATAAATAGGAAATATATATTTCTATAACAAAGTTATGGAGGGCTCATATTAATGTCATTCTTTTATTTTGACTTTTTATGGAATCCAAATTACTAGGCTTTAGGATGTGAAGGTTAAGATAGGCCTTGGTGCTATGAAATGTCATTTACAAAGTGTTAGGTCATTGTTCTCACATCCCCTCAATCTGATGATGCATGGAAAGTGTTTAAAAAAATGTATGCATGACAAGTGTTTGAAGAAATGCCTACATAAAAAGCCTGATTTCAAATCATATTCAAATTGCTCATAAGGAAAACCTTGATCCTATTAATGAACTTTGGAGAATGTTGGGAAAAATATGAAGCACAAACTAAATTACAAGCAATGGATCCTAGTGGAATAGCAACAAATTTCTATTTTTATGTTATCAAACTATAGTGTATGCAAAGAATTATGAATTAGTAGGACTTTACACTTGCATGGAGGAGCAATGGAAAGATTGTTTCATTTCCTTCTCCGGGTATGTTTCATTAAAGGATGTGATCAAAAATTTAATCCATCCAATATATTTGTTTCAAAACCTCCTATCCCTAGAGCATATATGATGGATAAATTAGAAAAGGTGCCATTGTTAGAGGTAACCTACTCACTCTATAATTCAGATGTGTTCATATGCATGATTAATGGGTTCTAGCCTTCCACATCAAATTCATGCCAATGGATTAAAAAAAAAAAGAAAATCTTGTAAGGTATGTATGTGGTTTAAAGGCCCTTTTATTGTCTTATTTTTATATTGTGTTGGTTATTATAATATTTTTAGGAGGGTTCCTGGTTCTCAAGAAGAGTAGGACATTTTATCATGCCATGGTTCCCAAATTTCAACTCTAACATTGTATCATAATTAAAATTCCATATTGGGTTCACTTCCCAAATTCTCCATTACTTATTGGTGTTTATCAATGTTTGAAGATATCATAAATACTTTGGGAAACTAAAATACACACATGTACACACACTAAAATATGTTTTGAGATCAACACAGTAAGGTTTTACCGAATAAAATGATTCTTAAATGGAAACAATTTAGATGGATTAAGGTTTTGGATTATGGGAATACATATTTTCAATGTCAAATCTACCTACAAATACTATAATCCTTAGTATTCTCATCCCCCCACTTGAGCTCATCCAATAAAGAAAAAGGGCACAAACCAAAACTAAAATGCTAGAAATCTCGTGAGCAAGCATTTTTGGTTGAGAGCCCCAACTATTAGCTCAATTGGTTGTATCCACATCATTAAAGCACCTTTTCTATTGCTAGGTCACAAGTTCAATTCTCTCGACACTCTCGAGGTCAGGATGCATGGTTGAGCCCATAGGAAGTGATCCATTTGGGTGGATCTTCCTAGTACAAATATTTTGTGGATGTAGTGGTCACTGATCTTCACGAACCATGAACCATATAAGAAAAAAAATCGTTGGGGAAGTTGATCAAAATAATTAAACTCAATCAAAATAATTTCATATAAGGTTAATGATTCTTGTCTAGAAGCACTGACTATGGAATCAACTTCCCCCTCAAAGGCTAGAGCGGAAGACAAAAATATATGGATTTCCTCCATGAGGATGGTAATAGTTAATGGAGCTCCATTACAAAGAACAAGGGGTTTCTAGAATTCCTTGAAGCATATATCCAAAAGTATAGTGAACCAAGATATGAAATTTGAACTATATTTTCACTTCGATTACCCCTCAATACTGTCAAAGTTACATGGACTAAACCTCAAAAAAAAAGTTATAGCAAAAAATTCAAACTAACTTCAATTTGAGATTGATTTTAGGAGCATTCAAAAACCCTAACTTCATTGGAACATATCTCCGAAAATATGGTGAACCAAGATCTAAAATTTGAACCAAATATTACCCAAGACGTATTTTCAATATTCTCCAAGTTTCGTCATCTAAAACTTCTCAAGAAGAAGAAGAAGAAGAAGAAGTTATAGCTAAAATGTCATGATGACCCGTTCGAAGCAACAAAAAAATAGGATCATTAGCTCTGATACCAAATTCTATGAACCATGCACCTCGAAAATGATAAGAAACCAATAATTACACTTCTCTTACAGAGGGACACATCCTCTTACAATGAATACAATCTATAAGACAATATTTGATGATTCTGAGACAATATATATATATATATATAGAGAGAGAGAGATAAGGGGTAGGTCTCCTTAGTATATATATACGAGACAAGGGGTACATTTATAATAAAATGGGACCATGTGGGGTTCCATCCTGCATAACAATATAATACTAGAAATGCAATCACTCAATATCTAGGGATTAATAAGGTGTTTTAGGGTTAACATGGGACTTATATCTAAAACCTTTGCAAACCCATCCCTTAGCTCTAGTTCGACTAGTGTTTGAGCTGCTAAACATGAGGTTTCCAATTTACACTACTTATCCACCTATAGGAAGGCCTCATTGTTATTTGCATTGGCCCTAAAAGTATCCATTGTCTAAAGATCTAGTGTCAAGCCAAGAAGTTTTAGTCATAATGCATGTATGGTTAGCTTCTTTGACCTATGGTTAAAGCATGAAAACCATTTCTAAAGAGTTAATAAGTTAGTTTTACCCACAATCTATGCATGGTAGCTTCTCTAACCTAGAGTTAAGGCATGACAACCATTTTTTAATATTTAATGCCTCATCGCCTTAGAACCAACAAATCCTTAAGATTTTTAACATATCTTCTTTAGATATGGAATGGAAGGCCACCCATCCTTTTACCAAGGTATGGTACCTTGGAATACACCTTTAAAAATATATCCACCTTTGTTGAATGCATACATCTCCTTATCAAATGCTTAGAAGATATTTTTAGAGCTTCATTTATTGTTACATCTTCATGTATCACAAGCTTCAGTTTTTTCTACCAATTTTATGCATTTATTTATTCTTCTTCTTCTTGTGGTAACCTCATAATTATTTCCCACCTTCAAATCTCTTTCCAAGGTAATATATCTTTATTTTATTACTCCTCCATTTATATTTCTTACTAGTCCTAAGTGTAAAACCTTTTCTTATAGCCACCAACATTGTAAAACCCGCCTCCCCTAATGAAATCCTTGTTGCTTGAGCACAATTATCCCCATTTTCAACCTCCTTTATGTCATATAGAGCCACAGTTTTTTTCTCAAATTATAATCCCCTTTTCTTCCTCTAATCCTTAAATTGAACTCAACTTGTTAACTAGTGCATTGTCTGAGAGTGAAGCATTAGAGACTCATCCTCAAAATAGTTATAAGGATGATATCTTTGACATCTAACAATGATTCCTATCACCTTTGATCCAAATATTGTCATTATAAGTTGCTTTGTATCCTCTTGGGATCCATGCAACACATTCTTTAATCGTTGTTTTCATGCACGTGTTTACCCCTAAACTACTCCTCTTGATATTATCATCTTGCAAAACCTTTGATCGGCCTCCACTAGGGAAGATTGAGTGTTCTTTAGTCAACTCAAGAATGTAATTTACCTCCTTTGTTTCAAACTGTAACATACATCTATTATTCCCTGCCCAATTAAGGTTAGCAAGAGTTACTATGATGACCCGACTGTCTAAATATTTTTCTTTCTTCTACCCTTTCTAAAATCAAAACAAATGATGACATCACATGCATCTTGTCAATATGATTCCGACGATATAAACATTAAGCCAATTTCAACAAATAATAGTTTAAGAATCTATAGGCCTCTTGAACTAATGATAAGTAGCTAAACAAGCTCATGAATACACATAGGAATCCATTCATTTACTCATGAGTTACACAAGAAACCAACATTTCTTAAGCATGTACGAAATCACCTTCCACGAAACATTACAAGTATTGGACCAAAACATTGAACCTATACCAATATAAGCCTTAATCCTAAATGTTTAACATATACTTTACATTCTAGGTGTAAATATTTAGTATACTTATCTAATTAAATGTGCTCAATAACGGAGATTGGGACTCTAACTCTCCACCCAACCATACACAAGCTGCACCGATGATCATTTGCAGTTGTCGCCCCCGAGCCAGATTCTTGTGCTTGAGGATGAGTGCTCTTAGAGGAATAACAAATCTCCAAGTGAATAGGGTGTTCAAATCCATGTTTCTTTCACTCACCAGTTATTCGAATAGTCAATTAACTAGTGAACCTTCACTTGTACACATCCAATGCTAATGGTACCTTTTAACTAGTATCGTAGCTGAAACAGGGCATCCCAAGGAAACACCACCTTTTCCTACCAGCTATCTAAGAATGTCACAACATTGTAGCATCATAGCATAGATCCCAACACTGAGAGTGCAACCCCCTTCAAGAGAAGATTTCCCACTTAAATTGAAAGGCTCCTCAGCTAGCTAAGCCAGTAAGGAGTATAGGGGGAACCCTTCCGTTGGTGATTCACCAGTGGAAGAAATCACTAGTGCTATTCAGCCTCCAAGGAAACAAATGGTGATTCATGAGCCCCACGAGCCCCACAAGCACCAAGATTTCCTCTGCTCCCAACAAGTATATTCATTAATCCAACCTCCCTTCCTAGTGGGTTCCCTCAGCTCGTTATTCTTTCTTGGTAAGAGTCTCATCAGAAGAGTCTCATAACCAAGGCAAGCCCCAGCCTCAATGCTTTCATACCGGTCATAGCATGCTTCATGGCAATTAGTTGGCACCATTAGGTGTCAATGCCCCACAATGGCCTTGTTCCTAAAATATTTTAATCAATATTCCATTGCACACTCTGATAACTTCAAGCTATTTCTACTCACCTTATTTCCACGTCCATTCACCCAACCAGGTAATTTACATGTTTTTTTACATCTGGGAACACAATTATTTATGAGAACAATCATAAGGAATTGCAATAATTTGAATTATAATTCATGTCTTGTCCTTTGAATGGTTTCTCAACCATTCACATACATTTCTTTAACAAAGCCCCTTTACTAGGTGTTCTCAACAGTTCCTCGTTGTTACACCATGATGACCACAAATTAGTCATTAACAATCCCATTTATTTGGTATTATCAATAGCTCCTCGTTGTTACGCCACAATGGCTACAAATTAGTCATTAAAAAGCCCATTTATAAGGTGTTCTCAACATCTCTTCATTGTTACACCACTATTGCCACAAATCAATCATTAACAAGCCCATTTATTAGGTGTTCCCAACAACTCCTCGATGCTACATAGTGACCTCGAATCAGTAATTAACAAGCTCATTTATCAGGTGTTCTCAACATCTCCTCATCATTACACCACATGGGCTACAAATTAGTCATTAACAAGCCCATTTATCAAGTGTTTTCAAAAGCTCCTTGTTGTTACATCACAATGGCCACATATCAATCATTAATAAGCCCATTTATCATATGTTCTCAACAACTCCTCGTTGTTACACCATAGTGGCTACAAATTAGTGCAAAGGTTCATGCAGAACATAGAGAATCTCATTTCATCCTTGGAGAGAGAGAGATATAGTTAATAACATGGAGGGTTTATCAGCGATGTTAACTTGAAGGAACAAGAGTGCACTTTCCAACAACTTAGTGAAACGTACACCTGTCTTCTCATCCCAACTGCGTGGAACTACCATCAAGTGTCATCATCCCACTAGCTATGGGTGCCTCCATCCCTCAATGTTATCAATCAACATAATATTAAGTGGGTTTATTAGCCTTGTAAGGCAAAACCACTACACAATGATTATCAACCAGAAATCCTTCTAGGTTTCTTAGCTGGACTTTCATATGACTATACTATGTGATTATCAACCAACAAGACTTATGTATTTCTCAGTTGTATTATCATCAAAGTTTCTCTACTCCACCAAAATCTCATCCGGCATCAACCCATGCCCAATTCTGCAATCAAGTATTTTGATTAATAGTTAATGTACTTGTTTCCATAACCATCGACAGTTTCTTGTCATCTACATGACACAACATGAGCATGTAAAAATCATATTCTTATGACACCAAAATCATTGGTCATCCAGGGCTTCCCCGCCCCATCAATTCCTCTTTCAATTAGGAATCTCATTGGGCAACTTATTATGTCATTCCATTTAGCCATTTACATTTGCATCAATTAAATTTATAAAATCATTCTTCCACAAGAATTATTCTTGATAAGACCTTTTTAGACACAATGGCATTTATGCATACATATCATCATGACCATGAACATACATTTGCATATGTAATTAAAGTTAGGGTTAAGAGAGCCTCCTTTGAGCCATTTTCATTCATGGATGTCATCTCATCGTCCATTATCCCCATAGACCCAACCAACCTTCTTGATTGTCATATTATTTTGCACTTAGTCATGGACATACTATACATTAACATATGTGAATTAAAATCAGAGTTTAGAGAACTCCTTTCCTTATGCAAGCATGTGTTTGTCACAATAATTCTTTTACCATAATTCCTCCCTTTACCTTTTGCACCTTGTTTTTCACTCCAGAACCTTTGGCTATTATTTTATATCAACACTGTTTGCAAAGTTAAATTCCAGTCGTTCATATTTTCTCATTTACAATTGCTGCCATATTTTCCCATCTGCCCATTTCCAACCTTTCTCATTTTGTTCATGTTCTTTATTTTTGCATAGGGCCTCCTTCACTCTCTTATCAAAGCCTCATGGCTTTCCTACGGCACACAACCAATGTTCCCAAGACCCCCAAAGCATGAAAACGAAAGCCAAAATCTAAAGAAAAAGAGGGAAACAATAAAAAGAAAGAAATTCATGACAACAGTCACAAAACAAAATAGCATGCCATGCACATGTCAATAGTCAAAGGACATTGAAAACATAAATCAATTAAGAACACAAAACATAAAATCTTAAACAACCATAAAAACTCAATCCCCATGAGTTTTGATGTTCCCAATGGTTCATTAATAAGAGTTCAACAATTTTCCCACCATTCATACATGTTGCACCATGCCATAATATAGGCTTCTATTACTGCCATTGAGTCTTGCTATGGTGCCACATGCACTCAGTTGTTAGTGTCATCCATGCAAATTACACATTGGTTGTTTCCCTACCATGTTGTATCAAGCATGTTGTCCTACAATTGTACACATATCTCATTTATTCATTAGTCACATGTCTTAAAAATCTAGGACATAATTAAGCATACTTGTTTCCCAGCATAATTTCCAAAATCAAAATTTTCATGCACATAAGAATATCAGTTCATTTGTAATCATTCCTACACAGGTTTAGAAATCAGGCTTTTACCAAAACCATTACCATGAATTACAATTAGCCTCCTTACCAGGGCCATCAACATCAATCGAATACCAATCTCTTTAATGAGGCTATAATTATAAAATTTTAAAACTTAGCTTTTATCATTTTTGCAGCCAACCTTCTTTTTCCAAGCCAACGACCATTGCATCTTCACTTCTTTTGTGATAGATCCCATCCAATCCAACTGTTGAACCTGGAAGCTATGATACCACTTTGTAACATACCCCCTACTATTCCCCACCCATTTAAGGTTAGTAGGAGGCAATTACTATGATGACCTCACTCCCATAGTCACATCAAGGAAATGGGGTATAAATATTTTGTCTCTCTTCTACCCTTTCAAAATTCAAAGAAAATGATGTCATCACATTTGTCTCATCGAGATGATTTCGACGATATAAACTTTGTCCCAATCAAACTCTAGGATTTCAATTTATGACCTTTAAGATCTTTATCAGTTTGAAATTATCATCTTTTTTTTTTTCCCTTTCCATGTGGCACCCATGTGGCATGCTTGGTTTTCTTATTCTATATATATATATATATATATATATAACCCTCAAAAATCCCACAGAACCGCTATAGCAAGGCTTGGAACCAAGTTTCGAATAGGCTAGTCCTAACCTATGTGACAGTGTTATAATATATATATATATGCAATCAAAGGAATAGGCTTAAACCTTTCTTTAATATCCACCTAGACCATCTTACCTATATATATATAGTGCAATCCCACTTGATTAGCCCCAACACTTAAGTTCTACGCAATGCGACCAACCTCAAGAATTTCCTCCCAGTAGTTTAATTCTTTGCGCCATTCGTTCTTCGACCTCTACACATCATCCCAGATCTGAGTCATCCCAGTGCTCCATAATCGATGCACAAGTGATGCCTCTAGGTAAAAAACTCCGGGAAGTGAATTTTCACATTAACTGTAGTATCAATTATCCGTCTCTATGGCCCAGCTTTTGTCTTTTGAATGATGCATATGCTTGCTCTTTCCAAGTGGTTTCTTTGTCCTCTCATCATCCAAAGTGTAGACTCCAACTCACCTTGACCTTTTCCATATCACAGATCCTCCATGTCATCCTGGTCCCTGTCATCCCGACACTCCCTTCACACGCTCCTCCTTTCACTGCTTCTGATTCCCGACTCTAGTTAAGTGACAGGCTTCTGTTGAGGCTAAATAAAACGAGCATAAATTTGCCAAAGTACTTTGACCCCGACTCCATTAAAAAATTCAATGCATGAGCTTTACGATGGCTATTTTATAAGCATGGTGCCTCTGACTCTAGTTATGGGAATTAAAGAAGCTTCCATGACACAATGCTTCTACAACATTGTAATATGTGTGTGTGTGTGTGTGCGCGCGTGTGTGCTCAAGAATGGAGCAAAGGGATCTGCAGAAGGATTGGTCTGGTCATAAATTAACTTAATTACACCACATTCCGTATTGTCTATGCTATCTCATGGGTATGTATGTGTTTATATTTATTTGTGTGTGTGTGTGTGTATGTGTGTGCACTTCTATAATTTGTGTGCTTATTATCCCTCCTGCACACAACCATTAGTATTAGAATTCCCCGTGTTTTACATTCATGTGAACGTTATCCTGCCTGAGCTTGGAACTAATAAAACAAGGCCTGATTGCTAACCTTTCAAGTGCATAAAAAGAACCTTGACAAATATTTGTCCATTCATTCACACTTAATCCCATTGGGCCAATTTCAAACTAATAATAGTTCAGAGATCTACAAGGCTCTTGAGCTAATGATAGAAAGCAAAACAAGCTCATGAATACACACATGAATCCATTCATTTACTTAGGAATTACACAAGAAACCAACATTTCTTAAGCATGTAAAAAATCAGCTTCCATAACACATTACATGTATTGTACCAGCACATTGAACCCATACCAATACAGGCCTTAAGCCTACACGCTTAACATATACTTGACATTCAAGGTGCAAAGCTTGAGTATACTTATTTGGTTAAATGTACTTAGCAGCTGAGATTGGGACTCCAACTCTCCACCCAACCATAGACACGTTACAACCACTATCACTTGTAGTTCTCACCCCTAAGCCAAATTCCAGTGCTTGAGGATGAGTTCTTTCAGAGGAACAATTGAATCTCTAGCTAAAACATGGTGTCCAAAGCCACGTTGCCTTCACCCACCAGTTATTCGAACAATCAATGAACTAGTGAACCTTCATTTGTACACAACCAATGCCAATGACACTTTATAACTAGTATTATAGCTGAAACAGGGTGTCCCAAGGCAACATCACTTTCGCCCACCAACTATTCCCAAGGCAACACCACTTTCGCCCACCAACTATCTAAGCAGATTACAACATTACAATGTCATAGTAGAGATCCCAACACTGTGAGTGCAACCCCCTTC
Source organism: Pinus taeda (assembly GCA_000404065.3). Lineage (NCBI taxonomy): Eukaryota > Viridiplantae > Streptophyta > Pinopsida > Pinales > Pinaceae > Pinus > Pinus taeda. The sequence goes on along the minus strand of APFE031307891.1, from coordinate 28,234 downwards.
ACGAGAAGATTTCCTACTTAAATCAGAAGGCTCCTCAACTAGCTATGCTACCAAGGAGTACAAGGGGCATCCTTCCATTGGTGGTTCACCAATAGAAGAAAGCATCAGTGTTGTTCATCCCCCAAGGAAACACATGGTTCACCAGCCCCACAAGCATGAAGATGCCCTCTGCTCCTAATAGGTAGATTGATCAATCTAGCCACCCTTCCCAGTGGGTTCCCTCAGCTAGTTTTTCTTCCACTTCTTTTGTGCACCCCTCGAGAGACAATTTCTATGCATATCCTCTACACTTCCCTAAGAGTGTACGCATGAATGAATGCCCTCCTTTTCCAGCAGACTGGATGTCCATCATTCTCCATGATTGCATGTCTATCAACTTGCTAGGACAACACCACCCATTCCTTTTTCTATTTTGTCCTTTGTTGCTTGTAATCATTTCCCAAAGAGAACTTGGGCACGTATTTGTGCTGCAGCTGAGCTAATACACATTCTTTAAAAGCCACTCAGTGAACCCATGACTGATATTTAAAACAACCAACTCCTCAAGCAATCTCCCTCCTCAAACAATAAAATCTATGTCCCTCTCTCAAGCATTTAATAATTCCAATTATTTACAATGAGAAAAATATTAACTAAAAAGTATTACAATCCGTTCCCTAATGCAAGAATTATTAACCAAAAAATGACACACAAACTCCAAACTATTCAAAAACCCATTCCTTCATTAAATAAATGAAAGTCTTATGTTATTTTTATGTATAAATATTTGTGAATGATTATTAATTAGCTACATTTTATTTTTTATTATTAATATTTTAAATTGAAATAACATATATGGAAAAAGGAAAAATAAGAACCAAAAATTATTACTTCGTAATCAATAATTAATCAATTTAATTTAATATAAATTTTATATATGTAAATATAGATAAATAATTATTAATTTTATATTTATAATTATTATAGCTATATATATTATATAGATTAGATTAACATAAAGGATATAACCAGCTTAAATTTATAATATTTTTTATATTTTAAATAATAAATTTTATGTAAAATCTTAAAAGGTGAAGTTTTATTGGTGTAATTGGATTTTTTAGAACTGTATTTTGTAAATAATTATAAAGTTAAAAGTTAAAAAAAAAAAAAAAAAATAATATCCATTCTTATTAAAGTTTGTATAGGATACCAAAACAGTTTCAATCATGTTAAAAGTTAGTATGATTTAAATTAAATACCATGTTATAATATTTTTAACCATGTAAATATTTTTAAAACTAATGTTATTAAACCTAAACTAGTTGCAGAAAGCAGAAATACAACTTACAATAAAATTTATTTTTATATTTTAAATATATTATATATATATATATATATATATATATATAATATAAAGATTATTATTTTAAGATGTTAAACATATATGACAACCAGCTTTAGACACTTTTGAAAATTTCTTAACAATATTTTTGGAAGTGATAGGTAACTGCAGGAAACTTTGCACTGTACAAGATTCCAAACAAGGAATCTATGGCTTCTGAGCGTTGCTGCCACCTATCACCTATCACTTGAGTTTTTTAGACCACAGCTGACGTCTGTGAAAAATACTTCTCAAACACGCTTCCCACAGGCTATCCCCGATCCATAAATTGTACACTGGCGCGGTGAGATGAAGTGTTAAATCTCATTCTAAACTTGAATATGATACCTGAAGTGGTCAGTCCTGGTTTGAACTCTCGTCTCGTTCCGCACATGTGAGAAGACTAAACCTACAGGCGTCCGTGAAGTGAATCTATCAGAAATAGACAAAGACAAATTTGAGAAATAGTGGAATAACCAGAGGTCCTGAACCATGTGCTCTTCTTATTTGCCCTGCCTTAAAAATGGAGGGTCATACAAATGGTTCAAGATCTGTGCATGTCGACAAAGGGAAAAATGCATATTGTCAGCGGACACTTGCAGTAAGCGACAAGAAAGTTATTTGGATTTACTGGTAAGGCTGTTTAATCTATACCGTGCGCTGGTAAATTTCCCCCTTTAAATCACATCACGCTAGCCCCAACAGTTCGTTTGTAGAAATAATTTTTGCAACGACACTTTGCGTGTGAACCCCATCCAAGTCCATATAAGAGAAACTCAGGCGGGAGAAAGCAAGAAAGCCAGTCTTCAGAAAATCTTGGATTGTTGACGCTGAGAAGCTTATCACTCTACTCATGGAAGAGAGAATTTGCATATCCTCATGAGTAGAGAGAATTTGCATATCCTGCAATAAGGATTTGGTGATCACGGCACTTTGTTATTGAATGTGCAGCTTACAAGATATCAAACAGTTTTAAAGATTGACAATATGCACTATCTGTTTTACGAGGATAAGATAAACAAGATTGCTAGGCTTGTAGTCAAGATCCAAAATCCATAGCACAATCAAGATCCAAGATCCATAGCAGAAGATTCGGCATCAAGATCCAAAATCCATAGCAGAATCAAGATTCAAGATCCATAGCAGAAGATTCGGCATCAAAAAGAATATGAAAATAAGTTAGGGCTTATTTTCTTGATCCCTTAAGCCGTTCAGCCTAGCGAACTTCATTAAAATCAAACAATCAATCAATCCGGTGAAATGGCCGCGAGTCCCGGACAGCAGATGCCGGCGAAATCTTCGGTTCTCATCAGACCGCCGATTGCAGTCTTGACTGTGACTACCTTCAGCCCCGGCAGAGACTTGAAGAGACTAGATTATTCCACCAGGCATCGCCCTGCAAGAGCGCGTTGGAGCTCTGTAATCCCGGACAATGGCGCCGGGTTCGAATCCCAGGAACCGACGTCGCCCGAGGTAGGTTGTATGGGGCAGGTTAAGTTGAAGCAAAAATTGGCGGAGGTGTCCAAGCACAGGACCGAGAAGAAGCCCCCGGCGAAGGGCAAGCTGTCGAAGTTGCGGAAATTTATCTTTGGCAGCCCTGGGGAAGGAAATTGTGAGGAGGGCAGTGATGTTTGTCCTACAGGGGAAGGATGTAGGGCCGCCTGCCCTACGCTGGGGCAGTTTAAACGGTACGCCTCAGGGTCATATGAGGTTAGATACGGCGACATCTTTGGTCGTCCACAGTCTGGATGGCTTTCTGACTGAGGAGAATATTAAGGTTTTGAGTGGTTGAGAGTATAGTTTGTTTTAGCTGGTTTAATTTAGGTATGATTTTTTGTAAATGGGGTAAAATTTGGATTAGTTTCTCTAGTGAATTCGGATTAATAGCTCTAATGGTTTGGAGCACAGTTTGGTTTTCCATTTACCCAGTGCAATTCTAAGAGAAATATTTAGCTGTTTTGATAAAGCTCAAAAAGTAAGCAAAAATGTTAGAATTGGAAGACCCAATTTCCAAGTGATAGCAGATTTGTTTAAGTTCCCTGTAATCAAGACATTATAAATGTGGAAGACATGCATTAAGATACTTGTCACTGTACTTGTAAAGCAGGACTATGATTCATGGTTGGGATTTATTGGTATAAAAAATATTTTGCATGTTAAATTTTTGGGTGGAAAAGGAAAAGTATTTTTTTTAGAATTGTCTATTTCTTACTCATATATTTTAATTTTTAAAATTTCTCTCATATTACCAATTTTCTTGATTTATTAAGTTAACAAAATTATGGTGATCTTTGAACCCTTTTCTTACTTTCTTAAGATGTGATGGACCATAAGTGCTACTTTTTAAAAAGTTTTCTAGTTTATTTTTCGAACTAATTTGTTTAGAATCTTGCAGGGATTCATTGGAATCACAAGTTTGATAGGTGATTTTTTCACAATTGAAGTGTTCTCGAGGTTTTTGAGGGTGTTAAATCCATATATGCAGTGAAAAAACCAGTTTAAACAACACAAATCAACATTTGGCCACAAATTTTATCCTTGAATTCAAACCAGAAATTGTTTTTGAGGGTGTTGAATCCATATATACAGTCAAAAAACTAGTGTAAACAACACAAACCAACATTTAGCCACAAACTTTATTCCTAGATTCAAATTAGAAATCTTCAAAAAGCTCCAAAAAAAGAAAAAATAGACTCCAAAACTACTGGTTAAAATTAATAAATATAAATTATAAGCATCACCATCTTATTATTTTAATTTTAATTTTACTATAGTTAAAGAAATTAAAATATATTTTTTTAGGCATTTAAAAGACCATGAATTAAAATAAGCTTATTATTTTCATGTATAGAAAGAAGCCAAACATCATGCGAAAAGTCCATATACAATGACTTAAGGCAAGAGCTAACCACCCTGCCATAGGGCATTAAATCACTGGTTAGTTGCATGCCCTTTAACTTTATAACACACCCGCATAACGAGATAAATGAAAATACCCTCATTATTTTTCATTTATCTCATTATGCGCGAGATGTATTATAAAGTTAAAGGGCATGCAGCGAACCAGTGATTTAATGTCCTATGACAAGTTGGTTAGCTCTTGCAATGATTTAATATGCCATGTAGCAATACACTGATGTATTTCATGCCGTTCATATTCACTTGGCAATTTAATTTTCTAAACAGCGTGGCCATACATTATGTAATTCATGTGGTACATAATGATTTAATGAAACACGTGGCAATACCATGTGGTACGCAACGCCTTAATAAATCACGTGGCAACACACTAACACATGCTTTTAAGGATGAAGCGATCTTATCACGCTTATTGTCGAGTTAAGCAAAGATGACTTTTATAACGTTCAAAATCCTTTTTGTTACGTTCTTTAATTAATTATTGAAAATCTAATTCCAATATTTATATGAAAGGTTGTTTTTTTTGTTTTTTAATAAGAGAGTGTTTTATAAGATTTAAAAAACAAAAAAATTTGGAATTTAGTGAAAAAATTTGTGATCAAATATTAATTTTTGATATTTAAACTGGTTTTTTGATAATATATATGGATTTAACATCTTCAAAAATATCTGAGACACTTCGAATGTGAAAAAACTCTTATTTATCAATCAAGTTGTCTATAAGTGAGACTTTTTGAAAAGTTTTCTAGTTTATTTTTCGATTTAATTTGTTTAGAATTTGACACGGATTCATTGAAATCACAAGTTTGATGTGTGAACTCTTCACAATTGAAGTGTCTCAAGGGTTTTTGAGGGTGCCAAATCCATATATGCGGTCAAAAAACTAGTTTAAACAACATAAATCAATATTTAATCACAATTTTTTTATTGGATTCCACCCAAAAATCCGCTAGATACTCCAAAAAGTTTCACTTATAGACAACTCCTTTCTCAATGGAATTGTCTATAAGTGAGACATTTTGAAAAGTTTTCTGGTTTATTTTCTGATTTAATTTGTCTAGAATTCGGCAGGGATTCATTGCAATCACAAGTTTGATGGGTGAATTTTCCAGAATCGAAGTACCTCAAGGGTTTTTGAGGGTGTTAAATCCATATATGCAATCAAAAAACCAATTTAAACAACATAAATCAATACTTGATCACAAATTTTTTCGCCAGATTCTGGCCAGAAATCCGCCAAAAACTCTAAAAGATATCACTTATAGACAACTGTGTTCTCAATTGAATTGTCTATAAGTGAGACTTTTTGAAAAAAAATCTAGTTTATTTTCCGATTTAATTTGTCTAGAATTTGATAGGGATTCATTGAAATCACATGTTTGATGGATGAACTCTTCACAATCGAAGTGCCTCAGGGGTTTTTGAGGGTGCTAAATTCATATATGGAGTCAAAAGACCAGTTTAAACAACAAATCAATATTTGATCACAAATTGTTTTGTTGGACCAAAAACTCCAAAAAGTATCACTTATAGACAACTCCTTTCTCAATCAAGTTGTTTATTAGTGACACTTTTTGAAAAAATCCAATTTAATATTTTATTTAATTTGTCTAGAATCCGATCGGGATTCATTGAAATCACAAGTTTGATGGGTTAATGCTTCACAATCAAAGTGTCTTAGGGGTTTTTTAGGGTGTTGTATCCATATATGCAATCAAAAAACCAATTTAAACAATAGAACTCAATATTTGATCACATTTTTTTTGCTAGACTTCGACCATAAATCTGCCAAAAACTCCAAAAAGTCTCACTTATAGACATCTCCTTTCTCAATAGAGTTGTTTATAAGTAAGACTTTTTGAAAAGTTTTCTGGTTTATTTTCCAATTTAATTTGTCTAGAATCTGATAGGGATTCATTGAAATCACAAGTTTGATAGGTGAACTCTTCACAATCGAAGTGCCTCAGGTGTTTTTGAGGGTGTTGAATCCATATATGCAGTCAAAAAAACCAGTTTAAACAATAGAAATCAATATTTAATCACAAATTTTTTCGCCAGAAACTCCAAAAAATCTCACGTATAGAGAACTCCTTTCTCAATAGAGTTGTTTATAAGTAAGACTTTTTGAAAAGTTTTCTGGTTTATTTTCCAATTTAATTTGTCTAGAATCTGATAGGGATTCATTGAAATCACAAGTTTGATAGGTGAACTCTTCACAATCGAAGTGCCTCAGGTGTTTTTGAGGGTGTTGAATCCATACATGTAATAAAAAAACCAGTTTAAACAACAAAAATCAATATTTGATCAAAAATAAATTCGTGAGATTCTGGCTAGAAATATGTATAACTTCAATTCAAATTTTCCTAAAGATTTAAGCAATGTAGGTTCTTTGTTTAATCCATGATTCACATATATAAAGCTTATAGTTGGACAAGTTATAATGTAGATTTTGAAGAAATTTGTTTGGGACAACAAACAACTAGCAAATGTCTAAATTGCAAAATAATAGGAAAAAATATTGTAAGTTGGATTGTAGACAACATTAAGGCAAAAGGAGAACTAGTGTGATATTTGTTGCATGACAATCCCAAAACAATAAGAAAAAAAAATGTAATCTGGATTGTGGATATCGCTGAGGTAAAAGAAGAACTAGTGTGATGTTGATTACATGACAAGGTGGATACAAGGAGGGGAACTAGTGTGATATTGACTACATAATTTATATGAATGACAATCTTGATAAATGCATTCTAGAGAGAAATCAAATTATTGATATCACCACTATAAACACTTCTAGCATAAGATATGGGACTCTCTTAGTTGGAAATTAGGATTTGTAATCTTTGACTTCTATTCAGGTCTAAATGACCTTTTGTATTATGAGTTGTCTGGGACATTAATTAGGAAATGAAGCATAATTTATGCTCTTGGGCTATGGAAGAGGCTTTTGCCATTGTATTCCAATATAGTTCTATCGAACTTACTAGGTTAAGATTAGATCTTGAGGACAAGTGTAATAATTGTACTTGATATCATAGGGCACAAACTTTAGGTTCATTTTTGAAGTTTTGTTGTCTTTGACTACATAAGCATGATGGGCTTGAAGGTCTTGAGAAATAGATTAAAGAAAAATGGTTTGAGTGGTAATATTACAATCCATCTTAATAGTCCCTACACCTATTGCTTAAATTTGTGGAAACCAAGTGTTCTACAAGAGGTTAATGATGGCTAGAAGTTATTTAGGAAGCATATAATACTTAAATGTGCTTGTCTAATAGAGAGACTAGTTAGACTAAAAACTATATTGAATTGTTTCCAAAAAACTTAACATGGAAACAAAGGGTCAATTTGGATTTTTTTGATAAAAATAACTTTCTATGTCCTATATAAAAGATGCATTGTGGACAACCATGGAATAAACTATCATCACATTGAATGTTAACAATGAATTTGCATAATATAAATTGAGATACATAATGCTTCAACCTATAACTACCCATTGAAACCCAAGAACATAATATCTTGTAAAGTATATATAATTTTTGTATTTCTAAGTTTCTAAATCTTAAAATAGAAAAGCAATTCCCAAAAAATTATAATCATTTTTGCATTGAGAAGAGAAATTTGCATCAATTTGTATTAGTTGTCAATGACTTTTGGAGCAAAAGTCTCGTAGCCTACAAGAGCACATTTTAATAATAAAAAACATCATTACAAAATAAATTGTCATATCAAAAAACTTTAAAAGATGACACAAATAAGCATGAGATCCTTAAACCATATGTAAAAATAAATAATAAAAAAATACACAATTAATGGCAACTTTCAAAATGAAAGCTATATAAATATGGTATCCAAATGCAAATAGTGATGGCCAACATAAAATTATTGAATGTGTATAAGAACCTCAACATAAATTAAACATATTTTTATACATGAAGAATAGGATAGTTTGAATAGTTTGTCGCATTATGCACCCTTCAACTTAAAAAAAAGAGAGCAAAGTAGATCCGTTGATTGTAAGTTAACTATCAAACCCTGTTTGCAAATAGAACAAAATTGAACTTATCAGTTGTTTGGTTATATAAGTATATTGACGAATGAAATGAAAATAAAACTATTATTTACTTGACTATTTAGCTATGTTAAAAAACTATTTAGCTATGTATTTTTAGCATGATGAAATATCTAATATGATTTTTGAGGTTCAAAACCATGCCATTATTTTTTCTCCATGTCATGGCTACTTAAATATTGTTTTAGATATCTTGAAAAGCATTCTTGAAAACCAAATTCAAATCAAGACAAAAGTCTTGAAATTTTTATGATTGTGTTTTTTTTGTCATTGTTTTGCATCTTATATATATGTATATAATTTGTCAAACTATTTAAGGCTAAAAACATGTTTAAGCATGTATGGTAGGTGCCTTGGTGGGGTTAGGGTTGGAGGAGCAGGGTGATTTGTGGTGGTGTTAGTGCACCAAGGAGGAACTGAAGTATTAGCCTTCTCCAAGATCCTAGGAAAAGCCACAAACAACCCAGATAAGGTGTATGCAATGCTGCAACAAATCAAACAAGTATTAGCCCTGAGTATCAACTAATTGATTATTGTGGGAGATCCAACCCTTATCCTCATCAAGCATCTACACTCAAGCACCTTCCCTTTAGACTCTAGACTAAGTTTGATCTTTTAAAAGGATCCATCTAATTCTTGAATCCATCTTGTAATTTCAAGCTTTCCATGTCCTACCACAAAACAATCATAGGGTTGATGCTCTAGCAAACCTAGCAATTAGGAAAAGACACAATTCAAATTAATAAGAGGGAGCTCCACATCCCAGTCCCCTTAGCATGGTGCATATAACATTAGTAAGATCCCATCACTCGAAAATGATTAATAGTGGTCACAAGAACCTCTTGGAACTCACAAGCATACATCACCTAATGGTATAGTGGTCTCTATGGACAATTAACATGATGCTCTTACATACAAAAGAGTACATGGACTCACCAATTCCTTCCTTAGCTCACTTCAAGAATATGGGTTCACCCACAATGTATCTGGAAAACCTCAAGTGAGGACTCCATTATGATGATCCCTTTGCAAATTAAATTTCCCACTCTATTAAGTTTCATGGACGCCTCTGCCCCAATTCCCTCTTCAAATTTTAGGGAGCCAAACCATCTATGTTAGATGCTCCTATTGTTCAACTTGATCCTCTAGACAACCTCTATGTGAACACGAGCTTCAGAAAATTTGTTAGTTGGATTAATGTGGTGTGTGGGACAAGAAATCATACAACTAGGAATGATGACATGGGGCTAGGTGGTCAAGGAGAAGACAATGTATTGCTTACCACTAAAATCTCTAATCTCTAGGATATTATGGCCCATATCCAACTACAACACTCTCAACTAGTAGCTCAGTGGTCCTTTGCCATGGATATATTGATAAAATAGAGACAACAACTCTAAAGGGTGAAAGATTAAATCAGATCACTTGTAAAGAGCATATTCTAATATGATTGTCCATTTACCGAGTTCCATTCCAAGGGATATGTTTGACCCCTTTTTATAAGCCTTCACAGCCCAAGTGGCTTTTTTATTAATGAGAATAATATGGTTTGAGTTAATAGCTTGGGTGGTTGGAAGGACAATTTGTTTTTCTATTTACCTGGTTCAATTCCAAGGGACATGTTTGACCCCTTTTGATAAGGCTCCATCGTCCCAATAGCTTTTTGATTAATGAGAATATTTTGATTTAAGTTAGTAGTTCAAGTTGTTGAAATCACAATTTATTTTTCTATATACCTAATTCAATTCTAAGAAATATGTTTAGTCACTTTTCAAGAGTAAGCAAAAATATTAGAATTGAAGCTGCCATTCTCCAAGTGATAATGAATTTGTTTAGCTTACCTGTAATCAAATTTTAAATAAAGAGATTATAAATGTAGAAAATATATATTAAAGCACTCCTAATTGCAGTGGTAAAACATAACCATAATTCATAGTTATAACTATTTATATGAAAGATATTTTGCCCGCGAAATCTTCGGTTCTCATCAGACAGCCGATTGCAGTCTTGACTGTGGCTACCTTCAGCCCCGGCAGAGACTTGAAGAGACTAGATTATTCCACCAGGCATCGCCCTGCAAGAGCGCGTTGGAGCTCTGTAATCCCGGACAATGATGCTGGGTTCGAATCCCAGGAACCGACGTCGCCCGAGGTAGGTTGTATGGGGCAGGATAAGTTGAAGCAAAAATTGGCGGAGGCGTCCAAGCACAGGACCGAGAAGAAGCCCGAGACAAAAGGTAAGCTGTCGAATTTGCGGAAATTTATCTTTGGCAGTTCTGGGGGAGGAAATTGTGAGGAGGGCAGTGCTGTTTGTCCCACAGGGGAGCCGAGCCTACCCTACGCTGTGGCAGTTTAAACGGTACGCCTCAGGGTCATGTGATGTTAGATACGGTGACATCTTTGATCGTCCACAGTCGGGGATGGCTTTCTGATTAATAAGAATATTGGGTTCCCGTTAAGAGTATAGTTCTTTTTCCCTGGTTTAATTTCAAGGGATATGTTTGATCCTTTTTATAAAGCTTTATGTGGTTTTTAATGAAAATATTGGGATTCAAGTTAGTAACTCTAGTATTAGGGTTAGTAACTCTAGTATTAGGGTTAGTACACATATTGGTTTCCCTTTTACTCAATTCAATTCTAAGAAAAATATTTAGCTCTTTTGATAAAGCTCAAAAAGTAAGCAAATATGTTAGAATTGAAGGCACCATTCTCCAAGTGAGAGCAGATTTGTTTAGGTTCTTTTGTAGTCAAATTTTAAGAAGGACCTTGTAAATGTGGAAGACATGCCGGACATTATAAATGTGGAAGGCATGCATTAAGATATTTGTCATTGTACTTGTAAAGCATGACCATGATTCAGGGTTGGTATTTGTTTGTATGAAAAATATTTTGCATGTTAAATTTTTTGGGTATGTGGAGATATGTATTAAGATATTGGAAGACATGATCATATTTGTAAAGCATGATCATGATTTATGGTTGGTATTTATTTGTATGAAAAATATTTTCATGTTAAATTTTTTGGGTTGAAAATGAAAAATATTTTCTTTTGGATTGTCCAGTTCTTACTCATATCTATTTTAATTTTCAATTTTTTTGTCATACAATGCTCTCAGCCCCAATCAATGCATTTCAACAGGTTAACATGCCCAATTGTTAACGAGGGTAGGGGCAGTGGAATGTGTGGTTTATCAAACCTTCCCATCTCCATATCGACAACTAGAAACTATTCTGATACCCTCCATCACTTTCTCCAAAACCACTGTAGGGGTGTCAGGAAGGGCAATATTAGGTTTCCAACCCGCTTATGAGCATATAATGACAATTGGGGTCCATCGGTCTTCCAAGTCACCCTGATCCCAATATCTCAATGCCCTCTTCACTTCTCTTTCTTGCATCTCAAGGATGGGACTTTCAGGCCACATGGAGATTGTGGGTCGTTCCCTTCCATATAACATCTCTTCTAATTGGCCCACGTGGTTGAGGTGCCACATAATCTTGATGCATACCATCCTAGTGTGCTCCTTTGTTTCTCCCTTTTAATCGACTATGGTGGGACTCTTCAAGACAAGTAGCCCCCACCCTAGCCTTCCAGTAATGCCTATTGCCTGCACATCTTACACCTTCAGAGTTGGGACCACCAGGACACATCATCTCAACCCCAAAACCCCGACGCTCCTCTATCATGCATCTCTTGGTCTTCCGTGGGAAACCCTCTGGGACACATGGGGTTGTGGGCCACATCCCGCATGACCCTTGATCCTGATTGGTGCACAACATGGAACTGCCACAACATCCAGTGCTCACTCACCCCGCTCCCTTCCTCATGTGCTCTTGCAAATTCTCTGGGGTTGATCCATCTGGTGAATTTGTTAGGTAGGTCCTTCCTACACCAATCCTATTGCAGTTAGGACTATATGGAAGCCACTTTTTCCTAGCCCCACGTCATCTCGCATTCCATTGCAAGATCCCATTTTGAAATCTTACAGGATTTTTTGTCTTTGGGATGGGTTGTGATATGGGCTCCATCCCAGCAAATGGGAATGTTCCTCACCTCCAAGTTGTGAGCCCAGCTGGCCCAACGCCCAATCACCCCGCTTGCTCTTAGCATTGTCGATGAAAGGTTCCGAGACATGTCACCCTTCCATTGCCAAATCATGATAAGGTAGAATCTCGGTAACCAATCCATCTCTGCCACGGTTAGGTCTTCCACAAGAAATATCACATGAGCTCATCCAATTAAGCTATAAGACTAAGTCCTCACTTAACCTCACAGCTGCGCAACTCTGTGACGAACTTAGCCATTGAGCATGGATTTACTCATGGCTCTGTTGCAATGGCCCTGCTACTGCCTGGTTTACGCCAATGCTCCCTTGTGGTTGCTACATCTTATTAAAGCACTTACCGACGCTACCCCTCTTGAGATTATGCTATAACTACTCTTCCTGAGCCAACGAGATTCATAAGGCACCATGAATTCCACACGAAGATTGGAATTGTTCGAAGGGATGGGGAAATATTTTTTAGGGTTTAAATATAGGCATACACATTATGGACATGCATATAAGGAATAAATTCTTGGCCTTGAGCATTCCTCGCTTAGGGACAGGGAATTCTATCCTCACTTAGGGACAGGGAATCCCAGGCATATCTGCACTAGTAACCTTTCAACCACACACCTCTAAGGACTTGTCATGAACTTTTGAAGGGCCTCCACTCTCCTGCTACATGCTAGGAGCACCATACTTCAAAACAACCCTGGAAGCAGCTCTATGGCACCATTCAAGGGTTTCAAGGGCATTTGGCTATTATTTGTGACGCACTAACCTTCCCTTTTGGATGAGATACTACTCCTCGAACAACATGATTACTATTAGCCATCCAAACAATAAGTAGCCACGTCCTCTCACATCCGAGATGCTACTCATAATGCATACAGGTCCTTTGGACCAAACTCAGGTTAATGAGTAATGTATCCCCACACCAGGGAATTTATCTTTGGAGGCTAAAAAGCCCCTTATGTAAGATCACAAGTTATTATACTTAAAAGAGGAAGCAATTCTGCAGTGTAAGCACAACACAACATAAATTGATTCATGGGCTTGTAACAAATATATGTATATACCTTGTCAAATAGGTTTTCCCGAACGTAATCAGTCTACAAGTAATGAAAGAGATATTTGGTTCAAGCGTTTCCATGCTTAGTTCAGATCCTCATGGATCCTTTCAACGCTTTTATACCTTACATAGTTTGTTATTTATTATGTGTTATTAATAACACAATCAAGCATTTAAGACAACGCAACATTTCAATCTAGAAATATAAACACACATTCATTAACATTACAAATTCATAATAACCCTCGTCTTGGAATGTTTTGGACAATTGAGTATGGGACAAAGATTCTCTCAACTCTATGATCTGGAAAGAGTGAAGACAATGACTCAAACTAAGGGTTGACACTAAGAGAAAATATATAAGCAAAACATGTGCATAAAACAAGCAAGTTAACAAGCGAACAAGGAGAAAAGAGGAGGAATCCCCAATTTTACCATGTGGCAACATAAGCACCATCCATGCAAGCATGAAACCCTATAGTCATCATGTTACAAGAAGGTAAAATACTCATGCTAAACATTATTGTAATATTTAATATCCTTTACTTGTTATTCCAACACCTTCAAGCATTAACACAACACATTTGTCATTCTTGCAAACAATAATAATGTAGACATGCCTCTGCACCAATAACATCATCTAAGCCAGGAATGCAAACATGTTTTATTGTGAACAACAAACATAAGAAAACTTATATTAAGAAATGCAAGAATGTTCCAAGTGAGAGTGGGACTCTAACTCTTTAACCAACGATAGACACGATACAACCACTATTGTCACTCTCGATCCAGATTACAAAGCTTGAGGTGGAGTTCTTTCAGAGGCGAATCTTCAACAAATACACAACTAAGCTAGAGCATTACTAGGCTATCCTGCCTTCTTCCTCAAGTCATACCATTGCTCTTTGTAATGTTTATGCGCAACAAGTTTCGATAGGGCATTTAGTTGGTTTATTACTCTCCTCAGAGCTCAACAACGTAGCTCCCAGTTATGATTTCTCTGCTCTCTGCTCACTTTCTATCTATTGAATGTTAATCAAGTGTGTGAATGCCTAAGTCAGTCAATGAGGTAAATATCCCTTCTCCTTTTTCATGCTCTACTCCCTTGCTCAGTGAGAGTCAAATAGGAGAATAAAATGAGATCCCTCCCTCTCCTTTCCTCCACCTTCTCTTTTTTCTCGTGCGCATTGATTTTCCTCCCACTGTCTTTCTTGCCAACACAATCAAATCTTCATAACTTTTGTCCTACCTACCTTGTAATGTTTTCCAAGGCAGCATGGGCCTGCGTACTTATCTTGCAGACTAATTTAATTCTAAGATCCATTATTTAAAACACACCAACCAACCTTTAATGGTTGACATAACCCATTTAGGTTTTCCTGTAGTTAGGAAACATTAAACATCCCAACCAAGTAACATCCTTAGCCAACCAAGGATTGATATTTAAATCAGTAATTCCCTTAAGAAATTTCCTTCTACAAGCAAAGGAATCCATGTCCCTCTCTCATCCTTTTAATTTATAATAGTATTTATATTGTGTACATGAGGATAAGAAATTTGGGTTGTTACAATATTTTCCATCTTAGAATCACATGCCTTGGAAATGCATGCAAAACCAGAAGGGTGGAGGGGATAAAGGCCAGTAAATTTGACTGTGTTCCTAGGCCCAAGCCCAAGAATTCATTTCCATCTTTAATTCTGCACCTTCTCCCAAAATCCACACAAAAATTCGTCAACTTGAAACCTATTCCATTGTTGATTGCCTGACTTACTTTAACTTTGAAATCCTGGAGGAAGTCACTAACTAGGTTCCTAATCCTAGTCATCCCAAGGGAAGAAGGAACCAATATCTAAACTCCATCACGCTCCATTGGAAAATGAAAACTCTTTTGGGAAGATTCCTCAAAGATAAGCATGAAGATCATAATGACATCATTTCTTCCCTGAACAAGGTAAAGTGAGTGCAGTGACACCAATGTACATGTTTGGCTAGGTTGGATGCTCGTTTGGCTCACACGGAAATTCATCTTCAATGTGAGCTCATGACTTCTAATCCAACTAGTATGAGTGCCCGAGATCCTACTCCAATGACCTCCTTACGATCTTGGTCTCATGATATGTTGTGATTTAGATACTTTTATATCTACGTAACTCATTTTATGTTAGAACTTGTTATTTTCAGCAATACACACTCAATTTTAATACTAGCTATTAAATTATTAGTCAATATATATAGTTTCCCTCGTAGCAGATTAAGACTAATAATAGTTTAAACTGTGATGTATGACATGATGTATCTTAACAGTTTGGGGTAATACCAATTTAAATAAAAAAAAAAATGCTAATTATGATCATTAATGTTCTTACTAACAAATATGTGAGTGACATGAGCAAGAAGAAGGCACAATACCTAATTCCCTTCATCTCAATTAGCTCTTCAATGCACAAACCAATTACTCCTATACAATCATAGTGTGAATCATATTTTAAAATAATCTATTTTGAGTAATGTGTGTGATTGGAGTTGCCATGATCTTTTTTTTAACTAATTTATTGTTAGAACATCACACTTACATACTTTATAATGTATTTTTATATATTTAATATTATTGTAAGATCGTTTATATATTTTATTATTGTTGTAAGACCATTCTACATGGTTGTTATTAGTGATTTTAGGTTTGTGTCCGTCCACTCCAAAGAGATTTGGCACTTTAGAGTATGCAAGAGGGAGGGTTTATATGTGTAGTATGATATTCGAAGGACGATATGGTCATAGAGTTTTAATGTTGGAAGTCAATAATGTTTCTATTCCTACAATGGTAGTATCCTCTACCATAATAAGTGGTGCTTGTAGTTTTATAGGAGGAATGGTTTGTTAGTCATCTTAGTCCATAATTTTTTTTCTTGTTTTCTTATAAATAGGAAACATATGATATTATAACAAATTTATAGAGGGCTCATATTAATGTCTTTCTTTTATTTTGATTTTTTATGAAATCCAAATCACTAGTCTTTAGGATGTTGAGGTTAGGATGGGCCTTGGTACTATAAAATGTTATTTACAAAGTGTTAGTTCATTGTTCTCATATCCCCTCAATCTGATGATGAATGGAAAGTGTTTAACGAAATGTATGCATGGAAAGTGTTTGAAGAAATGCCTACATAAAAAGCATGATTTCAAATCATGTTCAAATTACTCACAAGGAAAACCTTGATCCTATTGATGAACTTTGGAGAATGTTGGGACAAATATGAAGCAAAAACTAAATTACAAGAAATGGATCCCTATGGACTAGCAACAACTGTCTATTTCTATGTTATCAAACTACAACTTATGCAAGGAATTATGAATTATTATGGCTTTACACTTGCATGGAGGAGAAATGACAAGAGTGTGTCATTTCCTTCTCCAAGTATGTTTCATTCAAGCTTGTGATCGAAAATTTAATCCATCCAATATATTTGTTTCGAAACCTACTATTCCTATAGCATATATGATGGATAAATTAGAAGAGGTGCCATTGTCAGAGGTCTTAAATTAAGGGGTTATAAACCTACTCACTCTATTATTTAGATGTGGTCATATGCATGATTAATGGGTTCTAGCCTCCTACATCAAATTCATGCCAATGGATATATTCAACATTAAAAAAAAAAAAAGAATCTTGCAAGGTATGTGTGTGGTTTAAAGGCCCTTTATTGTCTTATTTTTATATTGTATTGGTTATTATAAATTTTTTGAGGAGGTTCCTAGTTCTCAAGAAGCATGGGACATTTTATCATGCCATGGTTTCTGAATTTCAACTCTAACTTTGTATAATTCACTAAAATTCCATTTTAGGTTCCCCTCCCAAATTATCCATTACTTATTGGTGTTTATCAATGTTTGAAGATATCGTAAATACTTCGGGAAACTAATCAAAGGACCTTGAGAGGATTAAGTTGGGTTTATATACACACGTACACGCACTAAAATATGTGTTGAGATCAACATAGTAAGGTTTTAGCAAATAAAATGATTCTTAAATGGAAAAAAAATTAGATGGATTTAGGTTTTGGATTACGAGAATACATATTTTCAATGCCAAATCGACCTAAAAATACTATAATATTTAGGATTCTCGTCCCTCCACATGAGCTCATCCAACAAAGAAAAAGGGCACAAACCAAAACCAAAATGTTAGAAATCTTGTGAGAAAGCATTTTTGGTTGAGAACCTTAAGGGTTAGCTTAATTGGTCGAGTCCATGTCATTAAAGCACCTTTTTTTTTAGAGGTCATAAGTTCAACTATCTTGACACTCTCGTGGTTAGGATCCATGGTTGACCTTGCAGTAAGTGATCCCTTCAGGTGGATCTTCTTGGTACAAATATTTTGTGGACGTAGTGGTCACCAATCTTCGCGAACCGTGAACCACATAAGAAAAAAAAGCATTTTTGGTTGAGGAAGTTGATCAAAATACTTAAAATCAGCCAAAAAATTTCATAGAAGGTTAATAATACTTGTCTAGAAGCACTAACTATGGAATCAACTTCCCCCTCAAAGGCTAGAGTGGAAGACAAAAATATAGGGATTTCCTCCATGGGGATGGCGGTAGTTAATGGAGCTCCATTACAAAGAACAAAAGGGCTTCTAGAATTCCTTAAAGCATATATCCAAAAGTATAGTGAGCTAAGATCTTAAATTTTAACTATATTTTCACCATGATTACTCCTCAATGTGGTCCAAGTTACATGGCCTAAAACCTTAAAAAAAAATATAGCAAAAAATTCAAACTAACTTCAAGTTGAGATTGATTTTAGGAGCATTTAAAAACCCTAAATTCATTGGAGCATATTTCCAAAAATATGGAACCAAGATCTGAAATTTGAACCAGATATCACCCAAGATGTATTTTCAATATTCTCCAAGTTTTACCATCTAAAACATCTTAGGAAAAGAAGAAGAAGAAGAATTTATAGCTAAAATGCCACAATGACTTGTTCGAAGCAACAAAACATTAGGATCATGAGCTTTGATACCAAATGCTATGAACCTTGCACCTTGAAAATGATAAGAAACCAATAGTTACATTTCTCTTATAGTGGGACACATCATTTTACAATGAATACAATGTATAAGACAATATTTGATGATTCTAAGACTATATGATTTATTTCTATATTATTATATATTATATTATATGTATATATATATTTATTTATATATATATATATGTGTGTTTATATATGTATTATATATGTATGTATATATGTATGTATATATATATGTATATATATATGTATATATATATACATACACATATACATATACATATACATATATGGATGGTATGTATCGTTAGTATATATAGGAGACAAGGGGTGCAATTATAATAAAATGGCTCCATGTGGGGTTCTATCCTACATAACAATATAATAATATAAATGCAATTTCTCAATATCTAGGGCTTAATAAGGGGTTTTAGGGTTAATATGGGGTTTATATATGGCTTAACATTATAACCTCTACAAACCCATCCTTTAGGTCTACTTCGACTAGTGTTTGAGATGCTAAACACGAGGTTTCCAATTTGCACTAATTATCCACCTATAGGAAGGCCTAATTGTTATCCCCAATGACCCTAAAAGTATCCATTGTCCAAAGATATAGTGTCAAGCCAATAACTTGTACACATAATGCATGTATGATGAGCTTCTTCGACCTATGGTTAAAGCATGACAACCATTTATAAAGAGTTAATGAAGTAGTTTTACCCACAATCTATGTATGGTTAGCTTCTCTAACCTAGAGTTAAAGCATGACAATCATTTTTTAAGATTTAATGCCTCATTTCCTGAGAACCAAAAAATGCTTAATATTTTTAACATATCTTCTTTAGATGTGGAATGGAAGGCCACCCATCATTTTACCAAGGTATTGTATCGTGGCATATACCTTTAAGAATATATCCACCTTTGTTCAATACATACATCTCCCTATAAAATGTTTAGAAGATATTTTTAGAGCTTAAGTTATTGTTACATATTCATGTATCACAAGCTTCAATTTTGTCTACCAATTTTATGCATTAATTTATTCTTCTTCTTCTTGTAGTAACCACATAATAATTTCCCACCTTCAAATATATTTCCAATATATTATCACTTTATTTTATTACTCCTCCTTTTATATTTCTCACTAGTCCTACGTGTAAAACCTTTTTTATAGCCATCAACATTGTAAAACCCTCCTCCCCCAATGCAACCCTTGTTGTTTGAGCACAATTCTCCCCATTTTCAACCTCCTCAATGTCATATAGAACCACAATTTTTTTGCTCAAATGATAATCCTCTTTTCTTCCTCTAATCCTTAAATTGAACTCACCTTGTTAACTAGTTCATTATTTGAGAGTGAATGCGCTAGAGATAGTTAGAAGGATGATATGTTTGACATCTAACAATAATTCCTATCACCTTTGATCCAAATAGTGTCATTATAAGTTGCTTTGTTTCCTCTTGGGATCCCTGCAACACATTCTTTAATCACTATTTTCATGCACTTGTTTACCCCTAAACTACTCTTGATATTATCATCTTGCAAAAGCTTTGATCAACCTCCACTAGGGAAGATTGAGTGGTATTTAGTCAACTCAAGAATGTATTTTACATCCTCCATTTCAAACTATAACATACATCTACTATTCCCTGCCCAAGTAAGGTTAGCATGAGTTACTATGATGACCCGACTCCCATAGTAACATCATGGAAATGAGTTCTAAATATTTTGATTTCTTCTACCCTTTCGAAATAAAAAAATAAAAAAATGATGACATAACATGTGTCTTGTCAATATGATTCCGACGAAATAAACATTGGGCAAATTTCAGACTAATAATAGTTTAAGGATCTACAGGCCTCTTGAGCTAATGATAAGTTGCAAAAAAAACTCATGAATACACATAGGAATCCATTCATTTACTCATTAATTACACAAGAAACCAACATTTCTTAAGCATGTACGAAATCACATTCCACAACACATTACAAGTATTGGACCAACACAATAAACCCATACCAATACACGCCTTAAGCCTACATGTTTAACATATACTTGACATTTTAGGTGTAAATCTTGAGTATACTTATCTGATTAAATGTGCTCAACAACTGAGATTGGCACTCTAACTCTCCACCCAACCATAGACAAGATGCAACCACGATCACTTGTAGTTGTCACCCTGAGCCAGATTCTAGTGCTTGAGATGAGTGCTTTCAGAGGAACAAAAATTCTCTAACTAAACAAGGTTTCCAAAGCCATGATGCTTTCACCCACTAGTTATTCAAATAGTCAATGAACTAGTGAACCTTCACTTGCACACATCCAATGCTAATGGTACCTTTTAATTAGTATCACAGCTGAAACAAGGTGTCTAAGGCAACACCACCTTTTACCACCAGCTATCTAAGCGTATTACAACATTGTGACATCATAACATAGATCCCAATACCGAGAGCGCAACCCCCTTCCAGAGAATATTTTCCCACTTAAATCAGAAGGTTCCTTAGCTGGCTAAGATACCAAGGAGTATAGGGGGAACCCTTCCATTGGTGGTTCACCAATAGAAGCAAGCACCAATTCTATTCATCCTCCAAGAAAACACATGGTGGTTCGCCAACCCCACAAGCACCAAGATGCCATGTGCTCCCAACAAGTAGATTCATCAATCCAACCCCCCTTTCCAGTGGGTTCCCTCAACTAGTTTTTCTTCCACTATTTCTACGCACACCTTGAAAGTTAGTTTCTCTACATATCCTCTACACTTCCATGAGAGTGTGCACATGAATGAATGCCCTTCCTTTCAAAAAAGTTGTTTGCCCATTATTCTCCATGATTACAAGCTAGTCAACCTGCTAGGTCAATGCATCCCATTCCTTCTTTAATTTTTGTCCTCTATTCTTTGTAACTGTTTCCCAAAGAGAACATGGGCACGTCCTTGTTTTGTAGCTGAGATAATACATAGTTAGCGCATTAAAATCCACTATTCAACCCATAACTAATATTTGATATAGCGAAATCATCAAGAAATGGAATTTGTGTCCATCTCTCAGTTATTTAATAATTACAATGATTTACATTGGAAGAAATATTATCCAAGGGATATTACAGCCAAGCTTCCCCAATGAGAGATTATTAACCATGGGATGCCACAGTCCCCTGCCCATTCACATACATGTCTGTAGAATTTCTCACTATAGATCACCTAATAATGCAATATACTAAAGCAAAATACTTGATCTACTTCTACAAACAAACTTGCAGAAGCTTAATCGATTTTGAGCAAGATCAAATAGAACACATATAACAAAGAATGAGAAATCAATCA
>APFE031307888.1:0-13917 GCA_000404065.3 Pinus taeda | reverse complement strand
TAGGAATTGGTTGGGGACAGTTGAGGCCACGAGCACTAACAGGTGATCAGCAGGTAAAACCCGCGATCTCCGCCCGAAAATAAGGAGTTTTATAAATTTTTAAGTGTTTTAATACATATACGCGGGTTGGGTATATATGAACCCGCGTATACACGCGTTTAACTCAGGGCAATGTTGCGTACAGGGAATAAAACACTGTTTTTTAGATTTTAGACCAGGTCTGGAGGGAGGGGTTGCCCTAGGCCATGAATGCAGCATCACAAACCATAATAGTGAGATTTGGAGCTATAACAGTCTTGAACTTGGACAAAAAATCTTCAATGGAAGAAAAATTATTGGGGTCCAATGTAAGCAACTCATTTTCGAGTTGATGGGCTCTAAGTTTATTTTTAATTCCAAAAACTTTAGTGATCTGTTCCATTGCTTCATTAGGAGTATCAAGTTCTGCGATATGGAATCTAAGGTCTGGAAAAATAGACATCCCTATCAACCCAGGTGCTTGATCTTGCCTATTTTCCCATTTCGCTACCTTATCTTCATCTTTCGGTTTAGTTTCTTGGCTTGAGGCTATTCTGTAAATACCTTTACGTCTAAGTAAATCCACAATGTAGGACCACCATTGGAAGTAGTTGGTGCTGTCAAGAATAACTTGGCATGGAATTTCCATTTTAATAGAAGCTAAAGCTATAGATGTTGAAACTAAGTGTTCCAATGGAAAGATCTCGAAAAATTAGGTTGATTAAAAAAACGGCTTCCGGATAAAGAAGTTATGGCTTTTTGAAGAAAAGTTGTTGAAGATGCCAATGAAGTGCAAGAATATGCATAAATGAATGATAATGTTATATTTAAAAAAAAACCACCCCCTTTCCAAAATTAATCTAATTAGCTCAACAAAAAGAAAGACTTGAACTCAAGACATCTATTCTCATAATGTAGCTTTGGACCAAGTGAGCTAGATTAGAAGTTTAGTAATGAAGCCTTGTGGCTTTGTTAGATCTTGTCAGAGTTTGGTTTTCAACAGCAACATCCGACTACACTTTGGTGTGATAATCAAAGTGCCATTCAACTATGCAAATACCTAGTCCAACATTAGCGCATAAAACACATTGAATTGCACATGCACTTCATCGGAAATCTCATTCAAGACCATGTTCTTGAAGTGCAATATTGTTCAACAAATGATCAAGTTGTAGACATCTTTACAAAGGCTCTCACAGAAGCAAAGTTTACTAAACTTCGATTTATGGTTGGAGTTCAAGAAGTTGTCACTAAGGGGGGATAGGCTCTAATGCCTCCTTCCTTCTCCTATTGTGTCATATTTGTACATGCTTCAATCCTATCCCAAGTTGTTCTTAAGGGGGGATGTTAGGATATTTCGACACAGGAAATAGTTAAGTATAACTTGGTCTAGTGTAGAGTTAGGTAAAGTGTGTTTCTTTACTATGTACTTTTGTATCTTACAATCTGACGGTCACGATATGTAGTGATCTAATGGTTCATTATCTCCTCGGTATTACTGACACTTGATCCGTGGATTAACACCCGATTGATCCACGATCTCTATTTAAAGAGCATGGAGGGTCATTTGTAGGGTAACCATTATGTTAGCACTCAGGTTGTCCCTAAGCTCCTGAAGGGATACGACCGAGGTAACCACAAACCAATCTTTGGACTGCAGGTTATAGCCCACCTGCAATTAGAGAGGGCTCTCTCTTGATGATTTGGCTTTGTTGATGATGATTTTAGGCTATTTATTGGGTTCAATGGGTTTTGCTTATGTTTGGGTGGTGTTTGGATGGAAGGAGGATGCTTTCAAGTAAAGAGGCAATGCATAGTGTGATAAGTTTCAAACCATTGGGCATGGAGTTGAGGAGTACAACTGCTGGTGTGTTTTCTTGGTCACAAGAGGAAAATGGAGCAAGGTAGCTGCACATAAAACAAACTTCAAGATAAAGAGATGGAATGAAATATAAGGAATGAGAGGCAATTAAGAATCTTTCACTCAGCTTAACAGAGGGGAGGGAAATGAGATCTATCTAGGGGCAGTTAAGAATACCTAGATAACTGTCATACATGGTGAATTAGGGCAAACATGAGCCATGTGGAATCCATATTTATGCCTAAAACAGATGAAAACATAAAGAAACAACAAAAATTGAGCATAGAGTGTAGTTAAACAATTTCTAAGCTAATATTTCTTTCTGCGGTTTAGATGGTGATTTATGAATGGAAAACAGAGGTAAGAAGCACTTATTGAATCATGTAACAGCACAAGAATTCCACAGTCACTCTTCAACCATTAAACACGGCAAACAATCCATTCTCCAAGCTCGTGAGCAGTCTTTGATTACAGAAAAATATCAGATACACAATGCGAGTCTTTCTTGGAATGCATTAGCCAACTATCCATCCAATAACAACCAACCCTCATTACATTGTTCAGGGCGGTATATATAGGTAAAATATCCAAAAGTATTTATTACAGCCGACCTAAATAGGTCTGCGGGAAAAAGCTTTTTAAACCTAAACTTGTACTGAAATTAAATGCAAGTAAATATCTATTTGAGTTGCGCCAGAGGCAGCTGGATCAAAATGAGTTAATATGGTGTCCTCTGTGACTTGGTGTAGTGCTTCTGCAATAACTGTGCTTTGAGCTTTGGTCCACTGGTCTCATGTGACTTTGATGTGTAGTAACTGTGATTTGAGGGCTTTTAAATGGCATCTATTGTTTTTTTGACTTTGCTGGAGGCCTCTTTAATGTTTTCCTGCTTCGGGCCGCTGATATATCTTCACTAATACACTTTTCCGCATCCTGATACTCTTTGACATCAATTTTGGCCTTACTTTTGCTCTGATACTCTTTGACATCTGAATCGGGACATCTCTCTCCCTGCTGATATGCTTAAAACTGTTAAATCGGGCCTTTTATGCCCTTTTCGGTGCAAAAACGACTGCTAAACAAAAGATTCCCCAAAGATTCCCCATTTTGGCCCATTTCCCGTAGCGATGCGCGATTAGCGCTATAGCGCTAATCACGCATCGAAAAATGCCTCTGTTTTTCATTTCGGGCTTCCGAAGCTTTGATTTTGCACTTGCGCGTTTTTTCAGCGGGTGATGTTAGTGGTACAGTGGATGACATCATCAGTGGGACCTAGTACGGATGTGACGTCAACATGATGACGTCAGCAGGGTGACGTGGCAGTATGGCAGGGTGATGACGTGGTAGTATGGTGGCAGGCCGACGCAGGCAGGAAGGGGTGAGGTGGCAGGGTGACACGGCAGGGTGACGCGGTGCTTACGTCATGCAAGGGGAGGGTGGTTTCCAGTTTTAGGCGCACTGCTTTTGCGCTTGGGCGGTATTGGGGAGGGGGCCTCCGCCACAGCTGGGAGGGAAATGCGTGGCGGGAGTACGACGGGAAAACCGCCCATCTCCCGGACGCTAACCCTCGACAGCTTGGGGCGGGAAAATGCCCGCTCACCGTAGATCTCGGGTGCGCCAGATCTGACGGCCGACGAAACAGGCAAAGCGACGGAGGGATAAGGACGGGGCCCGCGTGAAATTATATTATGCCGTAGGGGTTTTAGACTTTAGGTTTGCGGGTTTTGGGATTATGTCCGAGCGGGGTCAAATATTTATATGCGGGACTTTAGGATAAGGGCGGAAAGCGGGTTTTGTGCATAGGAAAGAGGAGTTTATGCCATGGAAGGAGTCCAAAGGCATTACAAAGGGGGTTTTATACATTAGAGGAGGGACTTAATGCATAGGAAGGGGTCCTTTTCATTGGGAGATGGTATTTTTTTAGACAAAAGGAGGGCTCTTACTAAGTTTCAGATAAACTTAGCAATTCCCAAATGTTACTTTATGGTTATTTTTCAACCAGGGGGAGGGATAAGTGTATAGGGGAATTATTAACATAGTTTTTAGTAAGGGAAGGGGAGATAGATAGGGAGCTACATAGTAAAATCAGTAGTTAATATGATAAGTGATAAGAAATCGCTAAGTATGTGAAGCTTAGGCTATCAGGGGGAAAATGATTCATAAAGGAAATGAACATTCCTTGAGTAAAGCAGATCTTTACCAAGGCAATTGATATGAAAATGATGAAACTAAGAGATATCAAGCAGATCTGGACCTCTTTGGGGAAGTTAGTGAATTGTTTGGTGAAGATGAAGAAGGGGGAGTTAGACATGCCTCGCTTGAGCTCCTCCATATGAAAACTGCCTGATAATTGTGACCTGAACAGATATGACACTTGAAAACATGCAATTGATCACAAATCAACATTCTGCAACCTCAAAACTACCTACCTAGCCTACTTACCTGGCATTTTTTCTTCTTTTTGGTTTGGGTGCACTTAGACTTGCAGACCCAGTTTTTCAATTTTTTCTTTTTTCTGTTCTCCTATCTACAACTATACTTATTTCATCCAGGGGTTCAGATTAAGCTGTTGAGCACCCTTGCCTCTCTACCTGTCTAAGAATCTGCCAAGATTAAGCTGTTTGGACAGATATTCATTCTCTACATTCTAAAACGAGAAATTGAAACCTAGGGAGACCAAGATTGAACTGTTTGGACCTCCGTTTAACTGAAAATTCTTCAAAAAATGGAATAGCACATCAAAATTGGAACACAAAAGTGGCATTTAGGCTAACACACCCTCATGGCATCCTTTTCTGGCCTCTGTAGCAAATTTGGAACACTGCAACATGCAAAGTATGACATATTTGGCATGTAAAAATGTCAATCATGAAAGATGAGTAACTTGCTGCAGCAGGAGGCTAACACATTCATGAGAGAAGCTTATGTATATTTTCATTCTTTTATTAATAAATTGTCTGAAGTGGCCATGTTGGTTCAGGTTGTGGACTGTTTCCTTCTTTTAGGGTTTTAACCACGTCAATAATATTGGTGTATTGATCTGTGATCTATTTGTGAGCGGTGTCATTTGGTGTTCTGTTTGAGGAACTTACCCTGTAAATTCCTACACACATTAGCCATATCTGAAGCGTGAAAATTAGAATGCAATACATACTTATCCATAGAATTTTTCAAATCTTTATAAACTTGTGCCTCCTCATTATTAACACGTGTGTGCTCCATTTGTTTGGTTGGGACTTGCAATCTTTTAGCCAAATGAACATTAATACAGTTATGCTTGCCATTATGATTGATAGACACATTTATCTTCTCTTTCTGAATACATCCATGAACTTGTAATAAGGAGATAGCATAAGAAAATAACCCCTTACGTGTTTCATTGTCCTGTTGTGTAGCATGAGACCATTTTCCAAAAGGAGTTTTTCAAATTCTCCATTGGGCAGGTTTAACAACTTCTTTTTGTCAAATGAGTCCCACCATGTGGCTACCTCATCTTTAAAATTAACCCATGCTATATTTTTCCAAAATGTCAGCCATAATGACTTTTTACTTTCTAGGAATTATTCAATAGTAGACCATCGTCTTTTCTTATAAAATATATCCTATAGAACCCATAAAAAGAGTAAGGGTTTTGAAGAAAATCACTTACTTTGGCAAAAATGTAAAATGGTAACAACTTGATCAATATGGCTCAAAATACTTATTATAATATGTTTTCAGAAATGGAATGGCCATTTTTCATCTTTTTGGGTAATAGAAATCTCGATCTGGGCCTCTGAAAACTCAGATTGATGTTGCAACTGTCACGCCATCACAAAAATTTATGAAAAAGAGATGATTTTAAATCACCGATATCTCCCTCATCTAGACTCCAATTAAAACGATTTTTTTTTTTTTGAAATTGGGTAATTTTTCAAGAGGAGCTCATATCTGCAATATTTTTTCTGAAATTATGCACAAAAAATGCAAAAATCAACAAGAGATCCACCGCCCACGAATTGACGGCAAAAAAATTTCTGCAATATAATTGATTTTAAATCAACGATATCTTCCTCAGTCGTACTCTGATTCGGCTGAATTTTTTTTGAATTTGGGTATTTTTTCACAAATAATTTAGATCTACTATTTTTTTGTGCAAATTTTGAACCATAAGTTTAAGATCTGATCTACAAACTCTTGGCCCCAAAGAATTCCTGCAAAAATAAAAAAAAAATCTCCCCGCTTTGCCCAAGAAAGTGCTCTGATACCACTTGTAGTAGATATGACTTACACGTATATGAAAATAGAAAATATGCCCAAAAATAACAAGATCAAAATATAGAAATTGTTTTCTTTATTAATCAAAATCCTTGAGGTAGGTTAACACCATATAATCACTCCTTAAGGAATGAGAACACTCCACAAGCCATATGCTTGCCAATACAATAATCCTTGACATCTTTAATTGAGAGTATCTAGCCTCTATATACGCTTCATACATACAATACTATGGGTCTCTCAACACCATACACACATTACCATGGGCTTATAACATTATTCCTAACTACTTGTGGTCCCTTACATGATGGGGTTAACCACTTTATTTATTAATGATGACCCATCACATTATTACATTATTCCCTTGGGTATCTCCCACTGTACCCCATAATATACCCCTAGGTATACTACAATGGAGGTAGGAATTTATATAATGTTTTGTGAAGAAGTATGATTGTATTATAGTGTTGCTCATTTGGAGGTTGGCCCCTCAAAGAGATACATGAACATTGCTGATATTTTGGAATATTAGTAAAGGGTCCTATTTTTGTAGGACCAATATTATCACTTTTCCTCTTTTATTTCTTGTATTTTGAATTTCTTCATATATTTCAATTAATTCTTTGTTTCTACTATAAAATTACACTGCAAGTGGTATTAAAGCACTTTCCTAAGCTAATACACAACTAAATATCATATAACCCTTTTTTTAGGCCAAAGACATGGTCCAAATTCTATAAACATAATGATTTGTTATCCAATGAGTAAAAATTGTTAGAAAATTATATATTAAAGAGCAATGGAACACATAAAATATTGTAGAAATATAAACACGGAAAACGCATAAAACAAAAGAGACACAGATATACGTGGTTCACCTAGTTTGGGCTACGTCCACGGAGAAACAACCAATCCTTCTTTTATTATATTATCCAACAAACTGAAGAGATACAACCTATAGTAGATCCACTGTAACTCTCTCTTCGCTCTCAATCTCCTCTCTTTTCCTCACTCAGAATACAGATATCCATAGACGCAATACAATTCCCTCATATATAGCGAGGGGTTGCCTTCTAGGGCAAAAAACCCTAAACTAAACATAACTTCTACCGTTAGATCATCTGCGTAATGAACGACCCAGATTGACTAGAAATTACTATACTTTTACAAGGCAATTTTACATCTATTTTTATCTTCGGGGGCGCTACCCCCGATCCCCCATCGAGGGACCGCTCGCCCTCGGACCCCCCAACCGAGGGGAATCAGCCCTCCCGAATCCCCGCGGGGGCCCACGTGGAGGGGTGTACAATCTTCCTGGGGTATACATCCAGCTGAAACGTTTGAATTCAGAAGATAATCAGGCTCCACACCCAACAAAAATATGGTTGGAAAGCATACACATTTGGAATACAAGTGGGGCCAACTAGTTGGATGCCATTGTAGAACTCCAGTTATACTTGGAAAATAGTACCACATTAGATATAATTTGTTAATAAATTTGATTTTCCACATACCCTTAGGTATATTAGAGAACTCCTAGGAATAATTGACACCACTCCTACAAAAACATTATTGGTCATTTGTCACTATAGGAAAAGAAAGAAAGTTCCCATAACATATGGAATATCTATAGTTTGAAAATTTCGTTAGTATAATAATATTTTGGGATTAAAAAAAAATTCAAGTAGTGTTCCTAGTCTTCTAGGACCATTGTGTGTAACCCATGTTAATTGAATCTTCATACCACATTTATTACATTGACATAGCTCATGTGGGATCCTTTTGGTGGAACCATGTGGCCCCAACACTTCGACTAGAATAGATAATAGGTCACCCCATTGGAAGAAAAAATATAGTTCTATATCAACTCACATGAGCACAGCTAGGGAGACATGTTTTCCTTCCAAACCCACATGAAAAGTAACATGTTCACATTCCAAAGAAACATAAAAAACATTCCCACATTCTAGTTCAATATTAATCGTCAAATGGAAATTTGGAATGTTTGGACGAGTCTTATAAATAGTAAGGAATCTTAAATAGGAATCAATCATCACACTATGACATCATTTCATAACAATTATGTTGGGTATGTGTTATATTCATTGTACGAATAACATCTCACATGATTTGTATGCACTAGGAACAATAGGGAGACATGGGGTTAAAGTGGGGGATGAAGCAACTGAAAAACAAAATTTGGGCATGTTTTGTGCCTTTTTTGGTGGTTTTTTGCATATAATTTTTCAACCCTTGGTTTTCTAATTTTGGTTAAGGAATTAATTTTGTAATCATATTCGAATGAATAGATTCATATTTTGGATGTCACAAGATCCTATTTATTGTATTGCAGATGATGGAAGTATAAACATCTTGTTCATTTGATCAGTTAAGGGTTTCTAGGGTATATCTTTGAGTATTATGTATAAATTCCATTATTTACTCTACTATTTTATAAAGAATCTATGTGTGCATTGCCTACTGTAAAGGTTTAAAATTTACAATTCGCATGGGAGTCATTATTGGTTCTAGGGGGATGCCTTTGTTTCTAAGGGTTCAATTATCTTGGGTTTGTGATAAGCCTAGTTTTAGTGGGAGCCTTGTACTATTGACTTTTGTGCTAAAAGAGAATGAAAAGTAGCATAAAAATTTAGATTAATAAATTTAATGGGAATATTTTGATCTATGGAAGCTCAAGATGGAAGACCTTTTGGTAGACAAAGAATAGTGGGTCACAACATATCTTGGTATTGCACCTACATGTATGTAACAACCCTAGTGAAAATTCCATGTAATAAAAGTTAATAAAGGCAAAATAAGATCATGGGTAAGGGACACGTATTCCAAGCTGAATGTTGGGTAGGACATCCTAGTGTGGGTGTTCATTTTGTTTATTATGGCTAAGGAAATTGGAAAAGGCAGTGGAAAGGACATTAAAAGGCAAAAAGGCATTTTTTGGCAATTTAATAATGAAAATAAAGAAAAATAGGAGAAAAGGAGAAAGGCCGCAATTTGCATGTAAGGACAAAATTGAAGGAAATAGAGGCCTCATTGGTAAAAAGGCTTTTGAGGATCAGTTGGCAAGTTTGGTTAGTTCAATTTTGGAGTTATCACATTATTCTCTCTCTCTCTCTCTCTCACTCTTGGACACTTAGAGTTTTCTTGGAGCACTCTATCTTTGGAGCAAGGAAGAAAAAACAAGCAAAAGGGAAGGAAGGAAAGCAAGGAGAAAGCAAGGAAGAGAAGGATCAAGCATATTCAATAGGAATACTTGTAGGTAGCATATTGCATGCGTGATTTCATAGCTGTTTTTGACATGCATGGATTTTCATGTTGGTGTATGGTTCTCTTGCTATTGG
Organism: Pinus taeda; assembly: GCA_000404065.3. Classification (NCBI taxonomy): domain Eukaryota; kingdom Viridiplantae; phylum Streptophyta; class Pinopsida; order Pinales; family Pinaceae; genus Pinus; species Pinus taeda. The sequence continues at coordinate 4,422 of APFE031307888.1, read as the reverse complement.
TGGCATGGTTTTGTCGGGTTATGACAGTGGTTTTCAAACTACCCTTGCCTTTTTCTGGATGCCATGGTGTGTTAGGATGTTGAGCTCGGTTTTGAGCTTTGGAATTTCTAGATGGCTTTCGGAATCCAGAGCAGAGGTGGTCTCAAGGTTCATTCCCAAAGGCCTAGGAATCCCTTGATCGGTTTTTGCGGGATACATGGTAAAGCCTTAGGGAGGTGCCTTAGCTTAGGGCCTAGTGATTCAGGATTGGATTGTGGTAAAGCATGAGAGGCAAGGAGATGGAAAATTCCTCAAGGATAGTGATGGATTCCAGATGGCATTCCAAGTTTGGTTTGGATTTGTGATTAGAGCACGAGTTTTGGTATGATAACAGTTTGGTGAGGGTAGAGGTGGTTTAGCCTCTATATTACCTTGGTTGTTTTGGATTGGTTTATCCATGAGATCCCACATTCATGCTTGGAATATGGCATGGGGGTGACTCACTGAGAGAAATATTTGGTTCAGCCATGTCTACGGTGAAGTGGTGCGTGGAAGTTCCGAACCTGGTCAGATTTGCCTATGTTTAATAAAAGCTAAGTTATCTTGCTTTTGTAGTTGTTTATATGTGGATTTAATGGATGCTATCTCACTGTTACTTTCATGATTTTATGATGGTTATAAGCATGGTTAAGTGACTGGTTCATGTCATGGTTATTTAATTTATTTACTTGTAATTGTTAAAATGATGGATGCTAGACCTAATTGATGTTATAACATTTCAAAGGATAAGGTGGTGATCCTTCTTGTCATGTCGCATAATATTTTTTAGCCATTCATGCTCTATCTTGTATCCCAGACTTGTAGATTGCATTGATGCCAAGTGTTTGACAGAATATTAGTCCCGATTGGGGATGGTCAGGCCTAGTCCTAGAGTTAGTTTTTGGTTTATTAGTCTTGGCATCATGTATTTAATGGATTCCATAAGTTATAAAAAGTTGTGGGAAGTGGCTAGAATTATGGGCTTGAAAACTGTCTTAAATCCCTCAGACTTTAGCACAGGTCTTCTGGAAATAGTCCTTGGACATAGGCATGTAGGATTGTGGGAGTGTCTAGAGCTCTATAGACGTTGGCATGCCCATAACATGGGAGCGTCCAAAGGTTTAATAGCTTAAAAACTCAGTGGGACTTAGGGGCATGATACCTGTGTGGTTGGGATGACTCCCGGGAGTGTTGTTGCTGATGTGGGAGGTATGTTTGATGTGTTTCCGTCGATTCCACTTCCTTAAGGACACCTAGGAGATTGAATCATATCATAATAGCCTCTCATCACATGTTTACCTTGGTTGGATGGTTACTTGGGTAGATATGGGAGGGTGGTGTTACAATGTATGTTGATAAAAGATTGGACAAAGTTAGATACGATGGAAAATATTAAAATATGGTTGTGTCTTTTAGATTCAAAGTTACTAAATTTTTCAAAAGAAGCTAGAAAGAAGGAATTATGGGATAAGTTAGGGCCTTTGTATCAATTGAAGTCCCTTGTAAATAATCTTTTCCTTCAAAATAGGCTATGTTGATATGAATTTATGAAGGGAACAAAATGAAATATGTATCTATAACCAAAACACAATGATATAATGAAACTTGACTTCAATTAATAATTGGAAATCGTTGAAACTGTATACATATATAATGAAAGTAAACTAGCTCGAACAATGGTAGCTTATCTCTGAGAAGAGATGTGATGGCTACTCAGCTTCCTGAACTATGTTACAATAAGAATTGGAGGCCTTTTTATCATCCAGAAACAATGAGAAATCCCAAACACCCAAAAATATAACCCTAGGAGATGAAGCTTCAAAGGCTTATGGGACTCGATGGGGTAAGTTGTAAATTTGGCATATGATCTTCATTTAGTGTCCACTATATCCCATTTGAAAGTTTTTTTTGAGGAGTACAATTTTCGATATATTACAAAAAATAGAAACTATTTTTGGCATGTTTCGCAAAAAACACCATTTAGGACCTCAAAACGATTCCAAAAGTTTAGGACCTAAAAACTACTAAAAATAGAAAACTACCAAAATAGAAAAATTATGTTGTGAGCTAGTGGAATAGGTGGGTGGCCACCAATATCCACGTGGATCATATACCTTCTAAATACGAATGATGGACACTCAATTATAACATCTAAACTACTTTAATATTGTGGCAAGTCAGTTGTTGTTTGTGGATATTAAACTTTTAAATGAAGATAAGTGCATTAGTTTACTATGTTTGTTTCCATATTCGCGAGATATTCTGGTTGTATCTATTAGTATTAATGTGAAGACATTAAAGTTTGATTATGTGGTTTCATTCTTGTTATTAGAAGAAATGAGGAGGAAAACCATGGATAGTTAGATCACAAATGCCTTACCTATAAGACGATGTTCCCTGGATAGAATTAAAAATAATTCCTCAAGTGGGAGATCTAAATATATAGGTAGATCTAAATATCTAGGAAAATCCTTAATAAAAATTTGGAAATGCGGTAAAGTTAAGAATTATAGGAAGGTTTGCAAATAAAAAAGTATTGATAAAGGGAAGGGAGATGATGATACTTATTCCATAGAAGGGAAGGCCTTAGAATAAGGAGGGGATGTGCACTTGGATTCTTCAAGAATATATGCAGATCATGATATATGGTTGATAAAATTAGGTGATTACTTTTGTATGCCTCCCAAAGGGAGTGGTTTTGTGAAAATGAAAGGTACGATGGAGGTGATGTTTTCTTGGGAGATGAATTCACAACCAAAATCATGGGATGAGGAAAATTTAAGTTGATACTAAAGGATGGAAATGTTAGAACACTCCTTGAGGTTATACAAATTCAAATGATAGATAAAAACTTGATATTTCTAAGCAATATGAGTGGTGCAAGTGTAAATACTATTTTTGAAAGGAAATCTCGCATGATGGTTCAAGGAGCAATGGTGATGGTGAGGGGATTTTGGTTTGGAACTTTTTGCAAATGGTTGGGAAGGACTATCATCGATAGGTGCAATGGTTCTATTATCCGTGAGGGTGGAAATGAGGATTACAAAACCCCCATTGTGTTTGGATAAAAGACAATTCTATGGCATCAAATTTTGTGACATATTGGAGAGAAGGAATTTTACACATTAAATGATAAAAGTATTGTTGAAGATATCTCTGATTGCACTCTAGATATTGATTTATATAAACATTACAAATATGTTAAATAGATTTGTGTAAGATTGTCCTCACATGCTACAAGAGAAAATGAAATTTTAGGGTTAGTAAATAGTAATTCTTTTTGACCTGCATTTGTTCTATCATAAGGTAAATCTATGTACTACGTTTAATTCATAGACAATTCCTTGAGGAACACATGGATTTATTTCTTTTGAAATATTTTTGATGTATTTGGTAAATTGAAAGAATTTAAGGCTCTTGTGGAAAAAAAATAGAGAAGAAAATTAAGGTGTGGAGGATTGACAGTGGTGGAGAGTTTTATGGGAATGAATTCAAGGAATTTTGTAAGAAGTCTAGTATAGCAAGGAAAATAATATTCTATATGCACTTCAATAAAATAGGGTTGCAAAAAGCAAGAATAAGACATTGATGGAAAAACTACAACACATGATCAATGGTGTTGGTTATGATAGGAATTTTGGACAGATGTAGAGGATACTATGTGCTACTTGGTAAAATGATCACACTGATGAACATTGGTTGACAAGACTCTACACAAGGCATGGCTAGTAAAAATCTCTCTCTTAATCATATCATAGTTTATATTTGTGACACTTACATACATGCTCCAAAGAAGAATAAGAGTAAGATATATATTAACTTGAAAAGCATATCTTTATTGGTTATAAATATAGTATAAAAGGTTATAAACTTTGGAACCTATAAACTAAGAAGGCTGGTCACAATTGAAATGTTGTATTTAGAGAGGATAAAAATATTGTCAAACAAAAAGACCTACTAAGGGAAAAAGAATTAGATAAAATAGAGTTTGAGTTCAAGGATGATGAATTTGACTTAATAGAATAACATGAGTAAGAAGAAGAAGAAACTCATACTCTAGTATTGAGGAGAATAGTTAGGAAAGAAGGAAATTAGAAAGGTACAATCTGCATGATTTTCAATCTAGTTTTTCTTTGTTTTGTATTGATGTTGATCCTAGAACTATTAAGGAGTTAGTGGAGTCAAAGGATGGTAAACTATGGAAGAAGGAAATGATTGAAAAAATGATATATTTGGATAAGAATGAGGCTTGGGATCCATTTTTTTGGTTTTAACCCCATACAATTAATTAATACAAACAAATTTTTAATAAAACATAAAAGATGCAATTTCAAACACATACATTGACACAAATGCTTTACCATCGAAACCGAAACCGAGAAAACCAAAAATATTTTCAATATA
>APFE031307882.1:11145-44618 GCA_000404065.3 Pinus taeda | reverse complement strand
TTAAAAAATAAAAAATATAAGAAATTTCCAAATAAACTTAAAAATTCTTTAAAATCAAAAGATCCAGATGAATAAACACCTTGATTTCATCGTGTGTCCACTCCCAAACTCGGCCCTAGCGTCCCTAGACCATGGCTTTAACGGTTTGTTCTACATTTGTGTTTTTGGACCTTTTGATATATTCGGGGATCCAACCCTATTTCTTTTATTTCACTTAAATTCTTTCTTGAACACCGCAACTATGGACCTCCTAGACCGTGACTTTAATAAAGTTTTATTTTTTCTATTATTTTATTAATTTATGATTGAGTGCAAAGTGTGAGACTTTTAATAAAACTCCATATGTTTTTATTCCAAACTCCCCGACTTCTACACCTTCTGTTTGGATATATATATATATTATTTTCGCCATTAGGTTCGGTTTTTTATTTTTACCCATCTCTTCAATAAAATTTATTTAACTACCTATATTCCGAACCTGGGTGATATTTTTTACCAAGTGAATTTTAATTAGACCCCAGAACCCGAGTATTTACGAATTTTGATATTTCTGTGATAATTTTGGTAGCAAGTGTCATTAGTCTCGCATTAGAATTGTATTACTTATTTCTTTTGTAAATAAGACTTCCGACCTTTGGCTATAAAATATTTTCAAAACATAATGCACATCCGAATGCCCAATCTTCTTCACTTTGTGTATATTTTCTGAAATATAATTAAAACAAATTGGTCTTAATTTTATACATAATTATTTCAGATTGATTGACGTTTCAAACCAATTAATGTGGTCTATCCTCAAGGTTCTAAACTTCCACTAAATCCTATTAATGCAATTAATCCGAAAGACTTATATCTACATTATAGATCACAAAAGTCTTAGATCTAACAATCTTAATTATTTTATTTTTAATTTAAATAAATCCATTTAGCAGAAGGTCTTATGTTTAGATGTTTATATCGTGAAATAGCCCATACCCCTACATCCTTTCACTGAAATGACAATTAGTTTAACATTTATTGCAAACTTAATGGTTGTTAACATTTTATCCCTAATGTTAATGTGTTTTGTACTTAGAATATTTTTATAAAATTTATATTTTTCTACTTTAGAATGCATTCAAATTGCTGCACAATAAAAGGGTTTTCAACTTTCTAGCTGTTTATTGTGGTTTATATGCTCCAATTTTAAAAATTTGTGAGAGAATTAGTAGTTTATTCAAGAATTTAAGCTCATATGATTAGTAACTGCGTTGATTTTCCTTTAAATTCATCTTTTGTTTTCAATTTGTTTATATTCTCATGCTTTATAGCTTTTCTAGGGTTTTCAGGATTTGTGTATGATCAAAAATAAAAAACCCTCATGGTAGCCCAAACTATCATTGTGTTTGAGTTTAACAAGTCCATGGTTTGTTGTCTAATTCTTCAACTTGCTATCATATTTGGTTCATGACCTCAAGTTTTATTTATAGTTTTGAGTGAGTATCCCCTCAAGCATGCAACACTTGGCCTTTCAAGGTAAGAAACTCGATGATGCTACCCCTATCTCAGTTTACAACATTGGTAAAGATGTCATTATTTTTATTGTTCTCCATCTATGAGGGGGGCTAGAAGTAATCCTTCCTCCTCTCAGACTTTTTCTTATAAAGATGCCACCATGTTTCCCCCCACCCTAAGGCAAATTAGGCTCAGACAACTCTGGGGCCATTTTTGGTCAAAAAAACTCAGGAATTTCCCTCCTTAGAAATCTCTCACTTAGATTTGGAGGATCTTCACCAGACGTATTCATAGGCAATCCTAATTTTTCATTTTAATGGGTTTTAGCCTCACATAATTGATCTCTACCAATGGGTCCATCCCATATGGACTAAGAATTGCAAGGTTGTTTTCTACTCAAGAGGCTTCTTCATTGTGTTATTTGAGAAATATGAAGATTATCAAAAAGCTTTATCTAAATGACCTTTGTTTTGGGGAAATGCTAGATTATTTTTAACACCTTCGTTTCCATATTTTAATTATCATTACCAATATGCTAATATGGATGAGGCTTCCTAATCTTCGAGCTCACTTGTGGCACTAAACAATATTTCAAGGCATTGGAGACTCTTTAGGTCGTTATCTTACTACTTATGTCTCTTGTGGGAAGCTTGGTGTATACCATTATGGAAAAAATTGTGTTGAAATCAATATCAGTAAAGGGCTTTCCGATCAAATCAATTTAAAAATCAATGATTTTTACTTGACTCGGGCTCTAAAATATAAGGATACTAATTTTCATTGCCACTTATTTTGCATCAAACATGTCACTTGCATAACTTTTTACCAATGTTTAATTCGAAATAGAAGCAAAACTTCTACAATTCCAAATCTAAAAGTTGGAATCCTTGTGACCCTCCCCTTATGGAGGGTAATGCCTTTATGTCAAAGAAGGACAATGAAGAAGTTGATGATGAAATCCATCCCAAGGACAAGGTCCAAGATTCAAGGCCTCAAACATCTCCTGTGATTCCTGGTGTGGATCATGGTCCTTCAAAAATAATAAATATATTGAATAATAATGCTTCTCTGGGTATATATAGAGGAGCTCATGAGTCAACTTCTTTAGATTATAACAAGGAATATCTTTTAGCATGCAATGATAATTTATAGATCACATTGATCAAACTACCTTTTGAAGGTTGGGTCAAGTTTTCAAAACAAAAAAAACGAAAGAATGGTCACCTTGAGGATCAACCCCAATTTGGGTGACTCTCCTCTTTAGTTGTGTCTTATGTCCCTTTACATTTTCTTTGTTATTCTCTATATCATTCATCTATGCTTTAATACAACTACTATAGGGAAAATTGTGTTAGAAAAAGAATTACAGTCCTAAATGTTTTAATTTTTTCTATTTGATCAATAAAAATTTTAGACTTACAAAAAAAAAATTGAATACAAGCTACAAAACCTATAGTATAAATATTAAAATGAAGATGAAAATGACAAAGGTCCAAATGCTAAAGGATAGAATCCCAATTCAACTTTCTTCTCAGACACAACATTCAAAGCACAGAAGGCAGACATTATCTCTTGGGAAGGGATATACAACTTCTTTGAAAATAGTGAATGGAAGGACCTAGAAAATTCAAAGGAAGACTTGTCTCTAGTCTCTTGAAGTAATCAGGAAGATACAACTGCATAAAATTGCCACGAGGCCAACCATGTTCCCATATTATGACATGGTGAGTTGGATTATCTCACATGCTTATATAAGAACCTATTCAATTGTTGATAATGCAAAACATGTTACTACTTCCTAGAGACCTAAGGTACTACAGTCTATCTATAAAATCAATCCTCTCGAAGTTTTCCTATACAACGATTATTTGATTGGTTTTGATAACAATGTACTTAAGAAAAACAACACAGATTATGCTACATATATTAAAAATTGGCTAGAGGATCTAGAGGGTTTCAAGATGAAATCAATAGAAATCTATCCAACAGGTTTTTTTTAAGAACCCTCAAATATTTATAATCAAAATGCTTTCAAGACTTTATGGTGAGCCAAACCCTTAGCTTTTTAAATTTGAGTGGGTTTTACTAATTTATGGTATTTTGAAAAACTCCTAGAGGTTTACTTGAGTGGATATTCTATCCCAAAACTTGACTAAAGTAATCAAATTTCTCAATCTACCCCTCCAAGGTTGGGACAGGGGTTTTTCATGTCATATTATCTTGTCGACAATGTCATTTCATATGTACCTTTTCCATTAATGGAATGGAGTTATTCTCCAAGTCACGACTCACCTATTCAATAGTTGTATTCAATTTTATGGGAGATTCAGTACAAAAATCATTTTTATGATATCTGCAACAATATTACTCTTTATTTTCATGAAGTTCTATTTGGAAAATATCCACCAAGACTTACTAAAGAAGTTTAGTCCGCATTACAACAAGTTGGAGACTAGTGTGTTGAGGATAAATTTTCTTATATTAGAGTTTATGGTTTTAAAGTAGGTCCAGATGTTCTTCTTGATATATTCCGGATAGACTTACTCTAAGAGAAATTGAAAATAAAACAATGATTAATGGAATTATCAGATTTTTACACAAAAAATCAAAGAATATATGACCTTATTTTCCAATTAAGGTTGGCTAGATTATTTTAAAAGACACGGGACATGTTGTGGTGGAGGAAATTTTTTTACAAGAAATATGGTTGCATTCTCTCCCCCACTACAAATATGACCCTAAAAATATAATTCTTAATCATTTAAAGTTGGTACGTATTCAAAAAGTTATGTTCACTAGAAACAACCTTTTGACTATGTTTTTATAGATTTTGACACTTTTGATCAAGTTATATCGAAGGCTTATTTATGAGTAAGAAGTAGAAACAAAAATTGTAGTATTTTAGACAAGATACATATAAATTTTATCTCAAGTAGAGAAGTGGAGTTTCATGCTTACCTCTTCTAAGGCTATGATTGTTGGAAGGAATAAGCTTGTCCTTCACAAATATCATCACATAAATTAATTTTCAATATACATTTGAATAGAGTGTGTAAGAAACAAATGTATCGGGATTGCTTTGAAAAAAAAATTGATAGGGAAAACTCATACTCAAATAGGCCAAGAAGGAACAAAAAAAGATTCAGGTCAAGCAGAAATGTCAGAACAACCACAAGACATAGACCAACTAATGGCTTAAGAACAAATGTCAAACATTATTCCTAAAGAAAGAGTAGTAATATAAATTGAATCACCTGAGTAGGTAAAACATACCGATGATAAAATGGATGTTGATCCTTCTAAGATAGATTAAGTTAAAGAATCAATTCAAGAAGAAGAAATTCTTCAGAAAACTATCTAGAAAATTTATTAGGAAATTGTTCAAGAAACTGCTAAGGAAATTGAGAAAAGTCTAGAACTTTTAGTTCAGGCAACTGAAACCATTTCTCCTCAAACAGTTATCAATCCTAAAACATCGCAAAATTCATAAGATATTCTAAAGGATCTAGTTCAAGAGATCTTGCATAACCATGTTTCATCTATTCATGTAACAAATGATGTTTCTCTAGGAGTATTTGTTACTCCTGTTTCAACTAATATTTCATTCTTTTCCTCTATTTTCAAACCAGTTTCTAAATTATGGACCTTACACCATCACCAAGACTATGGGTGAAAACTCTTTTGAGCTAAATACCGTCCCCTTCATTGTCTTGCAACTAGTGTTCAATGTAGATTACCTTTGGCCATACTTTCCATAATTGTTGGACACATTGAAATCATAAAGCAACTAAAAATGACAAAGTTCAACCCAGATTGCATTAAAAATGCCACAATTGATGAAATTGTGGTCATATATTAAGAAGACTCTCCAAATAAAGAATCTAGTTGTATCGAGTTGTCAAAGCAAGTCAACACCTGCACCAAGGTAAGTGGCTTACTAGGGGCCAAGTTCAACAACAGTTTCTCAATCTCATTAGAGCACTCAACACAATGGAGACCATTGCTTCCTAAGGGGGAGGACTAATCTAGGTGGATAATGGTGGTCACCCACCTATTCCACTGACTCATAACACAATTTTTCTATTTTTACAGTTTTCTATTTTTTGAAATTTTTAGGGCTTGAACTCTCGAGCCATTTTGAGGCCCTAAACAACATTTTTGGGGAAAAGAGGCCAATTTTAATCCTTGATTAATTTCGGTAGTCGGAAAATGTACTTCTCAATTAGACCTTTCCAATGGGCTATCATGTGCACCAAATGAAGATCATATGTCAAAGTTATGACCCTAGTAAGTTGGCATTCCAACTTACCCCATTAGAGCCCAAAAGCTTTTTGTGCTTTATATCCTAGGGTTAGGTCTTTGGATTTTTAGGGTTTATCATTGTTTCTTTATGATAAAAATGTCTCCAAGCCTCATTGTAACTCATTTTGGTGAAGGTATGTAGTCATCACATCTCTTCTCAGAGATAAGCTACTACCATTTGAGTTAGTTTCTTTTCATTCTGCATATATATAGTTCTAACACTTTTCATTTATTAATAGAAGTCAAGTTTCACTATATCATTTTGTTTTGGTTATAAATCTATATATCATTTCATTCCCTTCATAAATTCAGATCATTGTTTCTCTTTCTACTCTGACTCTTCCAACTATTCTATGTTGATTTATGTTATTCCTTTTTGTCCTGCGTTTCTTTTCCTAAGATAGGTTGTTCTAAGTCATTCGACCTCATGGCTAGGTGTTTCCTTTCAACCTTGCATCGGAGAGGGAGGAGAAGATGATTGGGTCTTTCTTTGGCCTCCACCTCCACCACTCCTATCACTTGTCAAACTTGAGCTGAATCAGTTGCCCATACCACCATGCCTAGGTACAAAAACATCATTCCTAGAGTGGTGTAAAGAGTTATCTCTAAAGTGGAAGACTAGGTGCAACAGGGTAAAAGGTTTATTCCCGACAGACATGTTGACAAAGAAACTAGGGATTGGATTCTTTATGTAGGTATCTCTACGAGGGCATGTTTCTCATCAAACATATAAGCGATCAATCTATACTGGCATATCAAAACTTTCATGGGTAGAGTACTTATTGATAAATTTGACCCCCAGTAAAAGTTGCTAATATGCATGGCTGAAACTGTGGACAAAGTTGAGAGACTTAATTGAAAAGTCACAAGGTTTGCAAAGACATTGATAAATTATGATATTCCTTCCTTTGACAATTATAGTGAATAATAGACACATCTCCAAGTGGGCTCTCCTCCTGAAGTATGAGAAAGCTAGCCAGTTGTCTGATGAAAACCATATCTATTGAAGCAATCAGATTTATTGTTATAAGTTTATGTTTTCGGTTAGTTGGTAGTTTTAATTTCACTCTAACAAATAGTATGGTCATCTACAACACTTTTAAAAGAAAAATTTTGAATTTATATTACTAGTCTAATTTCTCAAATAATAAACTAATAAGTAGCTTTATAGTTTTAATTTCACTCTAACAAATAGTATGATCATCCACAACACTTTTAAAAAACAAATTTTGAACTTATATTACTAATCTAATTTCCCAAATAACATACTAATGAATAGCTTTATATATGTTTAATTGCACACATATTAATCCTTTAAAAACATTAAAAAAAAATTAAGCTTCATTTTAATTAATCATTCAAAAAAATTAAGCTTCGTTTTATATATAGTTTCTCCATAATAAAAGGTTAATCTTGCCGTTGCTATTATTCGAAATGATAGAATAGTGTATTTTTTAAGGTTAATCTTGCCGTTGCTATTATTCGAAATGATGGAATAGTGTATTTTTTATCGGTTTTCTTTGACTCTAATCATGACACTAAGCTAAGGGTTACTAATGTTAAAGCTGATTGAATTATTATATGTAGTAAAATTTATTCTCGAGAGGATTTCAACTCAACCATGAAGGAGTTAAGATAAGGTGTATAAGTATTTTTTGGTTTAAATTTGGTATTACATTTTTGTAATTTTTTAATTTAAAATTATATTTTTATATTATATATTTTTAAATTTAAATAAATGAGTGTTTTGAAAAAAATATAAATGTTTAAATTATATAAAACTATATAATTTAGGGATATTCAAATTTTATACTTATAGATTAAGATTGTGAATTTATATAATTTAGGAGTAGTCAAAATTATAAATAAGATTTGTGATTTTTTTTGTTATTAAATATTTTTTTGAATGTTAAATAGATTCACATCTTCACACTCGAGAGAATTATTATTATTATTTTTAACTATAAAATAATACATAATCACTTTTTTTAAGATATTATATAGAATTATTTTAAAAAGAAAAATTAAGATATAATCTAAAAACCACGGAAAATAAATTAAGAATCGAATCAAATTTAGGAATTATCATTCAATCATGGACGAGTTTGTTACACTAAGGATGATTATAGAGGAATATGACAACAATGAAACTAATTTCTTATGTTGCTTTGTTGACTTCAGTAAATAATTTGAGGTAATGCAGAAAACTAACCTATGAAATAGATTAAAAAAAGGTATAAGCTTCTTTCAAGTTGAGTGTTGTAGTAATAAGATTGTACAAGAATGTTATTGCCAAGTTTAAGAACACTAAAGACTATTTGGAAAAATTAATTGTAAAATAAGAAATAAGGAGGACTATCGTCTATCACACCCATCTTTTTTGGCCTATGAATAAACAATTTACAGTATTTCCTGGAAGAAGCAAAATGTGTCAACATATTTCTAGTTTTAATAATAATCATCTTTCTTGTTTAGATTAGGACAAGTAATTGAAGTTTTTCAAGGATTTTTTTCTTTAGTTTGAGTATGACTACTCACATTAAGGAAATGAAGATTACCATAATTATATCTATAAGGATCACTTATGCTAATTTCAGGTATGACAATAAGGATCACTTATGCTAATTTCATGTATGACAATAATAACTAGATGTAAGTGTCTTGAAACAAGTATCTTACAATCTACATCACAAACTCAATTGCAACTATAACCTTGAGAAAAAGATAAATATGTTTGGCTTAAGCCATGGTATTGGCCCATGGACTCATACAACTTAGAAAACAACAACAAAAATAATAAAATTAAATTAGAGTTATACTTCAATCAATTTTTATGATTTTTGGATCAAATCTCTCTAGAGATGCAAACCTTTGTTAGAGTGAAAACAGAGTTAATCACTCTTGGGACTTGGTATATTAAGAGTTAAGATGAATCTATATTGGTTTAATTTTAGCAAAATTAAATGTATTATGAAGTGATTCTTTAAATGATTACTTACCAACCATTTAATTTATATGGCTTCTTTAATATAATATTATATAATTTATTTTAGTACTATACAACAATTAGACTTTGTTATTAGTGACTCATTGTCAAACTCCAGCCCCCACATACATGTGCGTTAAAAACAACCCCCACATACATGTGCGTTAAAAACAAAACTCATGATTAGCACATGCAGATTGCAGCCCAAAACTCGAACAGATCGTAACGGTTGTCAAGTAATCGGTGTGCCTTTGGACAGTGATGATGCAAGGAAAAAGTAACTAACAACTCCAGGGTTGAATTTTACAGAACTTAATAATGACAGCACACTGTGTATCCTAAAACCAGAGCAACCATCGGTCGACCACACTGTGTATCCTAAAACCCTAATTTATGTCTCCGAGGCAAGGAATAGTGAGCCGTTCTTGCATCTGTCTCCTAAAACCCTAATTTATCTCTGCCATGCAAGGAATATTGAGCCGTACTAGGATCCATATGGAACATCATTACAGCCACAAAATGGTTACCAATATTCTATTGTGGGGCTGCTTAAATCCAACAGTGAGATTGGCCACAAAAAGTCACTCCATTCATCTTTCGACCCACCAAAGCCATTCACACACACAGACAGTCATCAACAACGTACGCACAATCAAACAGTCAAAAGCTTCGATGGACGGATGGAATGAGGTTAATATAAAAAAATAAGCGAAATATTATCAGAAGTTCATGCTTTATTTTTATATTCGGAACCAAAACCAGACTGCCATGAGCGCGGGGCATTATAAAACGAAGCTATGGCGAATTGGTATAATCGCTGCCCTAGTCTTTTAGATTAGCCACCCAGCCTGGTTGACATGATCGGATATTCGCATAATTCATCAAAACCTAAGTGTCATTCATGGCGAAGGGGGCACCGTCGAACAGCGGTAACAGAAGAAAATCAAAGAGGAAATGGGAGTGCGCAGGGCGAGATCATTGTAAATTTTTTTCATCTTAAATATATTATATTTCTCAAGAATAGCATGGGAAAATTATGAGTTCTCATACACTTCGATCTAGAATACCACTAATAGTTTGACTAAGTTAAGTTTACTGAACCACCTCAATATCTTAGAAACAAATAAAGTATAATATGTAGACTAGTGACCAGAGTAATGACAATTATTAAAGTAAAATAATAATTTTAATTTTAATTTATTTGACTTATTAACAAATGTTAATTTTTTTTTTATTTTAATTTTATGTTTGAGACAATTATAATTATATTGCATTACACAGTATTTTACAACTTGGCTTACATATTAAATTGTAGAGCATCTCTCAGTGTAAATTAGATATTTATATCTTTATAAAACGACATGGATATATGTTGAACTATATATTTTGCCCTTTTTAAATTTTATATATATTTAAGATAATTTATTATTTTTTTTAATTATTAATAATCATTTCAAATAAGGTTTTTTTGTCCACAGGTTTGGATGATTGGTGTTGGGTCTCCTTGTAAACACTCTCCTTGATGTGAAGTCACTGATTTTCAATTACCTCCCCGTATAGGGGTGATATATGTACATGATAAGATAGTACTGTCCAGGCCTATTAAAAAAAAAAAAAAAAATTCTTGAAAATGTGAGATGTATTTTTTGGCAAGTATCTTGATGTTCACTATAAATTGATATTTATAAATTTAGTTATTTAATTTATATAACTACACTAATTATAATGAATTGATACTTATTTAAGGAGCATTCTTTAAACCCTGAATCCAACAAAAAAAATGTGGTCAAATCTTGATTTATGTTGTTTAAACTAGTTTTTTGACTGCATATATGGATTCAACACCCTCAAAAACCCCGATGGCAATTCGATTGTGAATATTTCACCTATCAAACTTGTGATTTCAATGAATCTCTACCAGATTCTAGACAAATTAGATCGGAAAATAAACCGGAAAATTTTCCAAAAAGTCACACTTAAAAACCACTCGCTTAATTAAATTAACCTGAACAAAACCATAATCAAAATAATTATTACAACATTATGATTAATAGTATCACTCGACTCAATCTGGATCTAGTCGTGATAGGGAGCCCCATTGTTTCAAAAAAAAAAAAAAATTATCATTGGGAAATGTTGGTTGCCACCCCAAATTCAAATGGATCGTCACTATTGTGAAGTGATTATGGATTTAATGTACCTTTCCGCAATGATGATGATGCAAGAAAAAGTAATGAGTCAAGGTTGAATTTTACAGAGCTCAATAATGGCAACATTATGGTTTTTGGAGTAAACAAAAGTGAACAACAACCACACTCTGTATTCTAAAAGCCTAATTTATCTTATCGAGGAAAGAATATTGAGTTGTACTTGCATTTGTATCGAACATAGTTATAGCAACAAGAAGTCCCTCCATTCGTCTTTGGGCTTAACAAGAGAATTCATACACACATACAACGTACATACAATTATTGCTTGGTAATTTTCTATTGGTCGGATAAAATACACAAAGGTAACCTCGAACCAGTCTTTGGGATAGGAAACTGGCCTTTCCAATCCAGAGGGGGCTCCCTCTATAACTCATTTATCCCGTATGACTTCAAAAATTGGTTATGTAATGAAACAATGGTCAAATCTTCAATGGAACAGAGCCTATAAATTTGGTAGGGTTGAGAAGCAAAGACCATTGGGCATGGAGTCAAAAAGGTGTGGAAATTAATCAAGTGGTCTCCAAGATGTTGGTGTGTGGACAAGTAAATTATAAAGGAAAGTTAGATGATATTTCCTTAGACAAATTGATCATCGAGTATGGTGGTGGGATAAAGAAGACAACCCATCAAAGGAGAGCATCATAGACGAATTCTATAGTCATATTAGAGAAAAAATGTTGGAAGTGTGAGATTGTGATGAAATCATAGCATCAAAGATGAGTCATGAGTCATTTGATTTCATTCAAACACTAAAGATAACATATCAAATGAAATATTGAAAAGAAATAATCACTGCAAATAATAATAGAAAATACCAACACAATAATCTTTGGTTTCAATTGCTCAAGTGCTTCTGATCTTGGCCACTTTGCTTAAATGCAGACAATATTTACATACACAATAATCTTTCTTTCTCCAAGTCCCACACCTTTGAATATTACAAAATAATAACTTAAATAGAGCTTTGAAATCCTAGACAATAGAGTTATCAATGAATCAGGGTCTTTCACACTTTGATAAGCGTTTCTTCCTATCGAGCATTTTTCATTTTGTTATTATTGCAAGATATTGTTAGGCGCTCTTTGCAGGATGTCGGACATGATTTCTCTTATGTGATTTATACCGAAAGACTTTGCTTAAATGATTGCTCTTGCTGGACAATTGAAATTCTGGTTATTTTTGCTATGTTTTTAGGATAAAAAAATATTTTGCTCATTTTTTGCCACATTTTTGTAATTGTCAGCTGATAGAGGACATGGTAGCTTACAATATCTACGTGCATGTAACAATATTTAGGTTTAATGAAAGGTTGTTGTTTTTTCTCTTTAAAAAAAGACTTAACTAGAATTCTGTATTCTTAATTTGTTTTTTTTTTTTTTAAATAAATAAATAATAAACCAAATCAAGGAAAGGTTGCAATGTCTCTTGAATGGATGAAGATGGAGTCAAATTCCCATGTGGTGTAAATTTTTTATACCTAAAGAAGTTTGGGAAGAACATATGCATACATTTTTCACTTATGGCGTAGTGGAATCGGAAAAACATTTCATTTTGGAATGTGATGCTTTCAGAGACATCAGAGACAATTATGGAAATATGTGAGCATTGGTCCCTTGGCATTGTATTTTCAGTGAGGGAACTCTCGAAAGGTTGGGTCAGCTCATCATAAATTTGAATAAGAAAAATGATTTAATTGCAAAAGACGAAAAGAAAGGAGGTTGGTGGTCTCATAAACTATTTTTACTCATGGAAGTTAAAATATCATTCATTCATTCATTCATACCCATAAGTTGTCATTGGTCACCAATTTCCACCTATTGATTTTGATGTCTTGGACATACTAAACTGATCCTCTAAATCTGAATGTAATTTTTTGCTACTAGTTGTCTTTTTTACTGATGATTCATCCTCTTGAAATTTGGCTACTTCTTGAGATAAATACAATGGAGCACAACCTCCTTCAAGCATTCTTAATGCTTGGCATCATCACGAGATTACCATAACAATTGTATTATGCTTCCTCAACACTTTGGACACTTGAAGTTTTGACATTCAAATTGCAGTTGGGCGCACCAAGGTTTGGAATTCCCTTAGGCTTGATCGTTGATATTTGGACTTTTCAAAAACTGGAAACGACTGGAATTTAACGATCCTCCTGTTTGAACCCCAGAAACTGATCCAAGATGGATTTTGGTTGATTTTAGTCATGTTATCTATGTAATGTTTAAGACCAAGATGGTCGTAGATAGCAACAATTTCCCACATGCTCATAATTTTACAGTCCCATATGCTCATGAAACCAACACCAAGTCGAAGAGCTCATCGTGTTGATTCCGATAGTATGTTCGGTTTGAAAAATGGACTTCATATGAAGAAGTTATGAAAACTCAAAGTTCACATCAAGATGGGCAAAAAGTCAAAGTCAACAGTCAACGCTCACAGTCCCAACAGGCAAGGTCCTGCCTCAGGATTCTGTGGTAAGGTTCTAGAACCAATTGCAGGTTGACAAATGTCTCCTTTTGGTTGGTCGAATTTCACAGGTTGGTGATTAGTTGGTTGATTCTTAAATTGGCAAATAATAGAATTTCGTAGGTTGGTGATTAGTTGGTTGATTTTTAAATTGGCAAATAATGGAGTGCCATGTGGGCCAATGGATTGCTGGCATGTGGCCTCCCTATAGCCTATTAAAATTTGTTTGAGTCTACAAGGTCTCTAGGATCTTTGAACTCGTGATCAACACCAAGAAACTCTAGTTCTAAACCACCAAGCCACTTCATGTTTCTTGGTATACATGGGCGCAAAAAGTTATATTTAAGTTTATTGTGTTTGAATGGTGGGGTAAATGTCAGCGGACCCTGCCAACCTGGCAGCCCCGCCAACCTCGTGGACAATGTATCGGTGTTCCAACGAAGTGAGATGTAGCCACCATCGGATTTGTTGATAACCACACATTATCACAGTTTTACCAACCTCCACAGTTGGCGTAGAATTTCCACAGGATTTTTATACAGTTCAATGGTAATATGCCACGGGTTGAGTTCTATATACACCACTGGAGTATTAACTATGTTATAACCATACTCCAAGTGATACGGGAATCAACGCCGGTATAACCAGTCATGGATGGCGCAAGGTGTATAGCAAATGATAAAACATTTCATATGGCACATAGAGGCTATGGTTACCAATGCCAAGGGTTATACATGGTATATTAATTGCTGCCATAAAAACATCTACCGATATATTATTTTTATGTGCAGCGTTGGGTTATATTTGTTAAACCATGCCGCGGGGTCTATCATTAACCGTCGAAGTTATGTTAACTATTCTGCCACGAGAACGACGCGTCAACACCGGTGTACAAATGAAGTTCCACAGGTCCATCAGTCCGACGATAACATAAACAATGTTATAACTACATGTTATGTTAGCATTTGGTTAAAACAATAGTTGATATATATATGGCGTGCAGTTACAACCTAATTCTATGTTTAGAACATATGTCCATATGCCAAACCTTTGTAGCGGAGTCACATTGGATAAGGGTCACGGGCCATGAAGTTTATACATTGCATGTGCCAAGGTATGGATGGTAAATAAATTTGAGTGGGTTATATAGGTGGCGCATTTGTTATGAACCATAAGACATGTATTTATCCACCAACTTTTGTCTAACCAAATATTTCATATAATTTGACAACCATACAATTGATATATTCTTACATGGTTGTAACATGTCATAGTAATTTCGTAAGAGTGCAAATTTGTTACGCTAAACTCTAAAGTTAGAATTCTGAAACCTTATAAATGGTTTTCAATGCACCAAAGAAAAGCGGAGGAAAGTGAAGTGTGAGCTAGCTTCTGAGTACTAATTGAAATTGGCATTTTCAGGTCATACGAAAGCCAAATTGAGCGTTTGAATAACTAAAACAGGGGTTTTTGTGCACTCTGGACACACTAACAGAGTTCGTTTGACAATTATAGTAGTTGATAATTCAAAATTCAATACATGGACAATTTTCTCTCGAAGTTAAGTGGACGCAAGTAGTTGAATTATGTACTTTTTGATGCATGATTGCTCATTTTCAATTGAGGTATAGAGTCCGCGCAGGAGACTGTTTATATTGTTGTAGTTGAAATTGTGATAGCAGGTTGTCATATTTTTTTGTGAGAGTTTTTTGCAGGAGAAAATTTCCTCGAAGGGGAAATAGCCACATTGTAAACAACAAATTGATATACCTCATTTTTAAACAATGAAATATGAGCGACCTAGCCTTTTGAGTAGGGCCCGGAGACGTAGCCCAGGAGGGGTGAACTTTGTCATCAAACTTTGTGTTTTTCTTCCTGATGTTTGCATGAATTATATGTGCCATGTTCTGTATAGTTAAATTTTACATGAAAACTAATGCGTGCTTGAAGGAACACCAAAATTAACATGTTGTTTTAAAGATCCATTTCCAAACTTGCAAAGTGTCAGAGGACGATCTTCATCTTCCACATTTTCAGATCATTTTTGGTATCAGAGCGGGTTTTGACCAGACTATAAGAATGAGTAGACACACGAAGCAAAGTCGGACGCAAGAATTAGAAGAATCCAATCAGCAATATTGGCAAGAGAACGTTGCATTGTGACGCTTGGTGAAAGCATTGCAGGAAGAAAAACAAAGATTCCAAATAAGGATTGGAACCATGTAGAGAAATCAACAAAGAGGAAGTCTCTCAGAACGACGTCCATCCATAATTGGAGACAATAAAGCATATTCACTTCATTAGCCGGATGAATAAATCTCATGTCCATCTGCTTCTCCAAAAGCACAGTTAGTGGAAGAAGTGATTGGTACTTTTTCCTCACCTTCTAAGGAACATTCTTATGTACCAACATCTCAGAAAATGGATTCCAAAACCGAGAAGGAAGAGGCATCAAGCTATCCCAAAATTGAAGCTTTCGAGAAAAATACCAAAGGAATTAGTATGAAGTTGATGAATAGGATGGGATTGTTGAAAATAGCAACAAGAAATGCTAAAAATAGAAGTGCTAAAAATAGCACTGCTATAAATAGCATTTCGAGATACATTCCAATTTTAGTTAGTCCTTGAACTAAAATTGAGAATTAAAATTCGAATTTGATCTTAGCAGTTGTTTGTAAAATAATTAATTAATTCATATTGAGTTAATTAGTTGTAGGAATCAAACATGAAGTCTATGTGAAGACATGCAACAGTTTCTCCATTGATTGAGGAAGTTATCCCTTGATTAAGGAGATTAGGATGAGTTTTACTTTGAGTTGTAATTAGTTAGCTTAGTTATCTGAGTTAAGTCCAGTTAGATTAGTTCCAGTAGTTTGTGGAACCGATTGTGAGTTTAGTTAGTTAATGCATGCATGCATGTAACCAATGCACTTCAGATAACTGAATATTCTCTCATAAATAACTCATGCATGTCAATTCAGTTAGAGACCCAATTGAGATCAGGTGATGGGATAGTGTACTATCAGTTGCAGGAATATTCCATTAAGGATATCTCTTGCAAGCAGAAGGAATTCATTCCTTGGAGATTGCGCAGTTACTTTTGAGTTTGATGGTTGTGTGATGAGGCCAATTCACATAGTTGGCAGCATTGGACCCCAAGAGAAACTGCGCAAGGAAATAGGAGGCTTGGAGGATTGAGGGAAGGCATATGTTGTGTCTATTCAGTCTGTGAGCATAATTATTCGATTGTACTGAGAGCTGGATAGTTTGTGAGCTAAAGCTTTGTGTAATCTGAACATATTTCCACTTGTATGATAATACAGAGATCAGGGTTTTTAGCTGAGACTTTCCCCATAGTATTCTTCTGTCTTGATGTGTGATTGCTTTCTCATTCTCTCTTATATGTGTTCTATTTGATCTGGCTAAAAATCGATTAAGCTTCCTCAAGTTTGTTGTAGAAGTAGACCTTGTATTTTGCTTTAGTATATTGCATAATCTTTTGATCTACAGTGGGAAATTCTACCTGGTATCATAGCAAAGGTGATCAAAGCGAAGAACAGTATACAAAGAAGGGAGAAGCTCAAAGTTTGAAGTTCTTGAATATAGAAATCGAGTTCTTATCACATCTCAATTTTACCAATGGCGTTCAACAATTTAAGACACGAGTATGCCCTTGATGGCAACTCGAATTATATAGCCTAGAAGGATCACATGGAAGCAGTGTTAGAGGATAATGGTCTAAAGGAATTCATTGATCAAGAAGTCCCCAAGATGATAGCGACTAATGCTATAGAACTGGCAGAATGGAAGAAATGTGTGGATAGAGCAAAGAGAATCCTTCTAGATGGAGTTCGAGACCACATAGTCTCGAGTCTCCATGGGAATGAGGCACCATTTTCAATGTGGAAAACATTGAAAGATCTATATCATAACAGTAGCGATTAGAGGAAGTTGGCACTGAAAGACAAGCTTCCGAAAATCAAGTGTGAAAAGGGCAACATGATCTCTACATATCCGAACAAGCTCACCACCTACAGGGATGAGCTTGGAAGTGTAGGGATCACAACAGCCGATGATGACATGGTGAGTATAGCTCTCCTCAGTCTTCCTAAGAGCTGGTATAGCTACCAAGACTCAGTAAATGGAAGAGAAAAACTGCCAGATTAGGAATGACTTTGGTCAGATCTGATGCAGGAGGAGATAAAAAGAAGCACCAGAGATGGATCCTCATCAAAGCAAGATGATGAGAAAAATCTAGCCTTAGCGAGTAAGGCGAGGAAAGGGAAAGGGAAGGCGTCCCATTCCAAATCCAGTTCTTCCCATGGTGGGAAGAAGTTTGACAAATCGAAAGTGTGATGCTTTCATTGTCATGAAGTGGACCATTATGATATGAATTGTCCATCGAAGAAATCCAAGAAGTGATCCTCAAAGGGATCAAATGGTGAGGCACTGGCCTCACAGTTCGAGTTGGATTTCTCTCTCATCGCATGCATGATTTCATCCATAGTGGGGTGTGTTTGGTACCTGGATAGTGGATCTTCATTCAACATGACCGGCCACAAGAATCTTTTTAGTAACTTGGAGGAGAAGGATCTCCAAATGCGGATCAAGATGGGCGATGATGGAAAGTACCGTGTTTCATGTGAAGGTACGGTTGTGTTTCATAGGGAGCATGGAGCTCCTCTCACCTTAACTGACGTAAAGTATGTACCAGGTCTAAAGAAGAATCTTGTGTCCGTCACTATGCTAGAAGACAAAGGTTATGATGTAGTCTTTAGTAAAGGAAAGGTATTCCTAAGACTTATCGACACTCGACAGACCAAGAGGATTAGGCTTCAAGTAAAGAATCTCTACAAGCTGGAGGTAGACGACTGTGCTGCATTGAGATCCAAAGCAGAGTTGGTGCAGAGCCAAGATGTTGGTGAGCTATGGCATAGAAGATTGGGCCACTTGCACCATGGAGCCTTGAAGATCATGCACAAATTTCTACCGGACTTCACAAGGGAAAACTGGAGCAAACGGATACATGCAAAGGTTGTAACTTGGGTAAGTATGCGAAATCTTCCTTTCAGGATTGAAATAATAGAGCTGGAGCAATCCTAGAGAAAGTTCACACAGATGTTTGTGTACCATTCTCTACAGCCTCCACCACTAAACAAAGGTACTATGTTATTTTTATTGATGATTTTTCTCGTAGATGTTGGATCTACTTTATGCAAAAGAAGGATCAGACCTCCTTGAGGTTTTGTGAGTTTAAAGCCTTGTCAAAGAAAGAATCTAGAAAGAAAATAAGAGTCTTGTGTAACGATAATGGTGGAGAGTATGTATCCCAACAGTTTAAGGACCTTTGCGCTATAGAAGGAATTAAATGGGAGTTGACGTAACCCCATAACCCACAGCAGAATGGGGTGGCTGAAAGGAAGAACAAATTGATTGTGGGAGAAACTCGAGCAATGTTGCATGACCAAAGCCTACCACTTCATTTGTGGGATGAGGCATGAAATACAACAGTATACTTGCAGAAAAGAAGCCCACACCATATACTGGGAATGAAGACACCTATGGAGGCATTTTCTGGGAAGTGACCAGATGTTAGTCACTTCAGGATCTTGGGATCATCGGTTTATTTCCATGTGACCAAAGATGCCCGGAAGAAGCTAGATCCAACAGCTGAGTTGGGAATACTTGTGGGGTACACTGATACACCCCACAACTATCAGGTATTCCTGCCTTCCAGTCAGAGGACAATGATACACAGATATTTGAAGTTCGACGAGTAGAAAGCCATGCGAGTATCACTTGAGAGGGAGATCATGTTGCAGAAAATGAGGAACTTTCAGTTCTTAAGGAGGAGGAGCCTCACATTGATGCAGAGCAGCCGCATGTAGTGAATCCGAGAGTGGAGACATCCACTCATGTTGAGTCTTCTAGAGATGGGCGGAAACACTCAAGGGAAGCTGACAGTTTGATGTTGGATACGCAGGAGAATGTGGGATAGCCATCTTCTTAGCGTAGATAGAGGAGGTCGCCCAAGTGGTACACTGGTTACATGGCCCTAGTTGGGGAGTGTGTAGAGTCTGAACCTTCTTCATTCGAGGAGGCTATGCCACAACCAATCTGGGATGATGCAATGGTGGAGGAGTATGACTCCATCGTTCGGAACTGTGTTTGGGATGTTGTCCCAAGACCTTAGGACAAGTTAGTGGTGAGTTCTAGATGGCTTTACAAGGTAAAGCAGGAAGCTGATGGCAGTGTTGAGAAACATAAGGCAAGATTTGTTCCCTGTGGTTTCTCACAGGTCGAGGGGATTGACTACGATGAGACCTTTGCTCCTGTAGCAAGGTACTCATCTATCAGATCGATGTTGGCACTATTAGTTCAGGTGGGTTGGAAGATCCATCAGATGGATGTGAAGACAACGTTCCTCAATGGGAAGATTGAGGAAGACGTGTACATTGAGCAGCCGGAAGGTTTTGAGACCTTTGATGAGTCGCATGTGTGCCAACTCAAGAGGGCTTTGTATGTGCTAAAGCAAGCACCTCGTGCTTGGTACACTAGGATAGATAGCTATTTCACCAGGTTGGGCTTCACCAAGAGTGAAGCAGATGCGAACCTTTACCACATCATGGTAGAAGGTAAGCCATTGATCATTGTTCTTTATGTCGATGATCTGATTTTGACAGGTGATGATCAATTGATCAAGTCTTGCAAAGAGGACCTTGCAAGAGAGTTCGAGATGAAAGACATGGGTCTTATGCACTACTTTCTAGGCATGGAAGTGTAGCAGAAGGATGGGGAAGTTTTTGTGTCTCAAGGCAAGCATGCCAATGAGATACTCAGGTGGCTCCACATGGAGAAGTGCAAGCCCATGCAGACTCCTCTAGCTGGTAACTGGAGGAAGGAGGATGCTACTTCAGGTGAGGTAGTAGCTACTACTGTTTATTGGCAGCTTGTGGGTTCACTAATGTATCTAGTGAACACACAACTAGACTTATGCTTTGCGGTGAACCAGCTGAGTCAAGCTATGGTTTAGCCTACCAAGCTCTTTTGGAAGGCACCGAAGCATGTGCTGAGATACCTCAGAGGCACATCTCAGTATGGATTGTGGTACAGACGGGTACAGGGAGTGAAGCTTCACAGCTTCACAGATGCGGATTGGGCAGGGAATCCATCAGACCGAAAGAGCACTTCTGGTGGAATCTTCAACCTTGGTTCAACTACAGTTTCTTGGTACAGCAGGAAACGGAGGTCAGTTGCACTTAGCTCATCAGAGGCTGAATACATGGTTGCCAGTTAGGCAGCATGTGAGGCCATTTGGATGCGGAAGATTCTAGTGGGATTGTTTGGTCATAGGATGGATCCAACCATGATCTACTGCGATAATAAAAGTTCTATCAAACTCTCTTAGAATCCAGTTTTTCATGACAAGTCCAAGCACATTGATATCCGATACCATCATCTTCGAGACTGTGTGGTGAAGAGGATCATGTTGTTGTTGCATGTTTCGACCGAGGAACAAGATGCAGATATTTTGACAAAGGCATTGTCAAAATGCAAGTTCGAGTTCCACAGAGACAGGATTGGGGTTACTGATAATCCCTTTCTTGTTGAGAGGGAGAGTTGAAAATAGCAACAAGAAATGCTAAAAATAGAAGTGCTAAAAATAAAACTATTATAAATACCATTTTGGGATAAATTCCAATTTTAGTTAGTCCCTGAACGAATTAAAATTCGAACTTGATCTTAGCAGTTGTTTGTAAAATAATTAATTAATTCATCTTGAGTTAATTAGTTGTAGGAAATCGAACATGAAGTCTATGTGAAGACATGTAATAGTTTCTCCATTGATTGAGGAAGTTATCCCTTGATTAAGGAGATCAGGATGAGTTGTACTTTGAGTGTAATTAGTTAGCTCAGTTATCTAAGTTAATTCCAGTTAGATTAGTTCCAATAGTTTGTGGAACTGATTGCGAGTTCAGTTAGTTAACGCATGCATGCATGTAACTACTGCACTTCAGATAACTGAATATTCTCTCATAATAACTAATGCATGTCAGTTCAGTCAGAGACCTAGTTGAGATCAGGTGATGGGACAATGTACTATCAGTTGCAGGAATATTCCATTGAGGATATCTCTTGCATGCAGAAGGAATTCATTCCTTGGATATTGCACAATTCCTTTTGAGTTTGATGGTTGTGTGATGAGGCCAATTCACATAGGTGGTAGCATTAGACCCCACGAGAAACTGTGCAAGGAAATAGGAGGCTTGGAGGGATGAGGGAAGGCATATGTTGTTTCTATTCAGTCTGTGAGCATAATTGTTCGATTGTACTAAGAGCGTGATAGCTTGTGAGCTAAAGCTTTGTGTAATCTGAACATACTTCCACTTGTATGATGATACAGAGATCAGGGTTTTTAGCTGAGGCTTTCCCCAAAGTATTCTTCTGTGTTCATGTGTGATTTCTTTCTCATTCTTTGTTATATGTGTTCTATTTGATCTTGCTCAAAATTGATTAAGCTTCCTCAAGTTTGTTGTAGAAGTAGATCTTGTATTTTTCTTTAGCATATTGCATAATCTGTTGATCTACAGTGGAAAATTCTACAAGGATATCAGCAAGGTAAAGGCTTCAACAAGCATGGCCAAGGCAAACTCCAACCAATAAATGTTTAGGAAATACCCCAACATGAAGATTGGGATTTGACCAATCAACCTGTCACTACTGTGAGAAGAAAGGTCACATCACAGATCGGTGTTGGTCATTACATACTGAGCAAATGTTGAAAAAGACATAGGATCATAAAGGTAATAAGACGAATCATTCTAGCAATGATTCAGAAGGTGAGTCTTTCAATCAAAATTTTATTATGAAGAATGTTAAACATACTTATCCATGTACTTTCTGTGGGAGTAACAACCATTGTGTAGCAAAATGCTAGAAGCAGAAGGTTTACAACAAGAAGGTGCATGTTACAAGGAGTCGCCCGCGGAAGGATGACATGACCCTGCAGGTAAAGAAAAGTCTGGGAAAGACTTTGATACAGTTAGGAAAAGCCTCAGCATTGTCAAAATAGAGTTTCAAGAAATCAAGCAAGAAGACGACCCATACAAACTCAGGAGAGAGAGTTTGTTCACAGTTTAAGCTGAAAGGACATTCAGAAAACATTTGTCCAATGCTACCACATGAAGTGACAACAACACAATGAGACCAAGGGGAAGCAATGAGAACTAACAAGGAAGAATGTAAGTCTCTAGAGAAGTCAGTTACTTGGAACTAGGCAGATTCCATGCCTTATGTGTAAATTGTCAACTGTATGTTTATGATTTGTCATCACATCAGTAAGTTTTAGTCGAGTCTATAAATAGGGTCAAGGTTGTTTTTGTACTCATGAATGATGTAATAAATTCATGATTGTAATAACCTTTTGGAGGTCCAAAAGTCATTTTGTTGGGAGGAATGATCCAAGATGGATTTTGATTGAGTTTAGTCATGTTAGCTATGTAATGTTTGAGACCATGATGGTGATAAATAGCAACAGTTTCCCACATGCTTAAAATTTTATAGTCCCAAATGCTCATGAAACTAGTGCCAAGTCAAAGAGATCGTCATGTTGATTCCGGCAATATGTTTGCTTTGCAAAATGGACTTCGTATGAAGAAGTTATGCAAAGTCAAATTTCAAATCAAATTGGGCAAAAATTCATAGTCAATGGTCAACGCTCAAGGTTCCAGCAAGCAAGGTTCCGCTTCAGGGTTTTGTGGTCAAGGTTCCAAAACCAATGGCAGCTTGACAAATGTCTCCTTCTAGTTGGTCAAATTTTGCAAGTTTGTGATTGGTTAGTTGATTTTTAGATTGGAAAATAATGGAGCACCATGTGGACCAATGGATGTCCGCCACATGGCCTCCCTATAGCCTATTAATTTTTTTCAGTCTAAAGGATCTCTGGAAGCTTCATATTCGTGATCCGTACTAAGAAACTCCAATCTAAATGAACACGACACCGCATGTTCATTGGTATACATGTGCGCTAAATTTATATTTAGGTTTATTGTGTTTTGAATGGTGGGGTAAGGGCTGGCGGAGCTCGCCAACCCCATGGAAAATGTATCAGCGTTCCAACGAAGCGAGATGTAGGCACCATCAGATTTGTTGATAACCAAACATTATCAAAGTTTTACCAACCTCCACAGTTGACACGAAATCTCCATAGGTTTTTTATAGAGTTCAATGGTAATATGCCACAGGTTGAATGCTATATACACTACTGGAGTATTAACTATGTTATAACCATAGTCCAAGTGGTGCGGGAATCAACACCGGTATAACCAATCACGAATGGCACGTGGTGTATAGACAATGATAAAACGTTTTGTATGGCACGTGGAGACTATGGTTACCACTGCCAAGGGTTCTACATGGTACATTATTAATTGTCGCCATCAAACATCTACCGAAATATTATTGTTATGTGCAACGTTGGGTTATATTTGTTAAACCATGTCGCAGGGTCTACGGTCGATGGCTGGGTTATGTTAATTATTCTTCCATGAGAATGACACGTCAACATCAATGTAAAAATGAAGTGCCATGGGTCCATCGGTCCGACAATAGCATAAACAATGTTATAACTACATGCTACGTTGGAATTTGGTTAAAACAATAGTTGATATATATATGGCATGCAGTTGCAACCTAATTCTATGGTTATAACATATGTCCATATGCCAAACTTTTGGAGTGGAGTCACATTGGATAAGGGTCACGAACCATGAAGTTACATTGCATGTGAAAAGGTATGGATGGTAAATACATTTGAGTGGTTATACAGGTGGCACATTTGTTATTAACCATAAGATATGTATTTATCCGCCAACTTTGGTCTAACCAAATATTTGATATAATTTTAAAACCATACAACTGATATATTGTTATATGGTTGTAACGTGTCATAAAAATTTGCTAATATTTCAAATTTGTTACACTAAACTCTACAGTTAGAGTTTTGAAACCTTATAAAAGGTTGCCAATGCACCAAAGCAAAGTGGAGGCAAGTGAAGTGAAGTTGTGAGCTAGCTTCTGAGTAGAAATTGAAATTGGTATTTCGAGGTCATACAAAAGCCAAATTGAGCGTTTGAAGCACTGAAACAAGGGTTTTGGTGCTCTCCGGATACACTCGCAGAGTCTGTTCAACAATTGCAGCGATCGATACTTCATAATTCACTACATGGAAAATTGTCTCTCGAAGTCAAGTGGAGGCAAGTAGTTGAATTATGTATTTGTTGATTTATGATTGCTCATCTTTAGTTGAGGTTTAGAGTCCATGCAGGATACTCTTTATATTGTTGTTGTTGACACGGTGATTATAGATTGTCATATTGTTTTGTGAGAGTTCTCTGCAGGAGAACATTTCCTTGAAGGGGAAATAGCCACATTGGAAATAACAAATTGATGTACCTCATTTTTAAACACTGAAATATGAACGACCTAGCCTTTTGAGCAGGGCCTAGAGACGTAGCCCAAGAGGGACGAACTCTATCACCAAACTTTGTGTTTTTCTTCTTGATGTTTACATGAATTATATGTGTCATGTTTTGTATAATTAATTTTCACATGAAAACTAATCTGTACTTGAAAGAACACGAGAATTGACATGTTTTTTAAAAACCCATTTCCAAACTTGCAAAGTGTTAGAATACGATCTTCATATTCCACATTTTCAGATCAAAAACTGAAATGAACAAACCATGAAGAGCCAAAAATATTTTCGTAACCAATGACATTCAACGACGTGTTGCATTGACTATTCCTATCAAGAAATTAAAATGAAAATTAAACCCCATGCAATTCAATTTATGTAATGGTCTCCATAATCAAAGATCAAATATTATGCACAAATATTTGACCTCTGGCACTTACATGTTGCGTTCTCTTTTTTTTTGTTATGGGATTTATCCCACATCAACGAAATGACAATTCTTATTAACCTTTATATTCACTTAGGCTTATGACTATTATAAACGTGTATTCCAATTTATTATGGACCCTTGTGGGAGTGCAACAAGGCAATAAGAATCATAATTATCTTCATTAGAACTTTCCAAGAGAATGTATTTTGTGTATTTTCAGTAGAACTAAATGATATTGGCTTCAGACTCCATTAAATCATTAG
This sequence comes from Pinus taeda, assembly GCA_000404065.3. Lineage (NCBI taxonomy): Eukaryota > Viridiplantae > Streptophyta > Pinopsida > Pinales > Pinaceae > Pinus > Pinus taeda. Next base: position 18,988 of record APFE031307882.1, on the reverse strand, counting down.
CTTCAGTACAACATTCCAAGAGAATGTCATGAAATCATTATCTTCAGCACAACATTCCAAGAGAATGTCATGAAATCATTATCCTCCGTACAATATTCCAAGAGAATGTCATGAAATCGTTATCTTCAGTACAACATTCCAAGAGAATGTCATTTCATTATCTTTCGTACAATATTCCAAGAGAATGTCATGAAATCGTTATCTTCAGTACAACATTCCAAGAGAATGTCATTTCATTCTCTTCAGTACAACATTCCAAGTGAATGTCATTTAAAGCGGAGGAGGATTTTTCAGTAGAACTCTCAAAGAGAATTTCATTTAAAACATAGAATGGCATTGGCTTCAGACTCCATTAAATCATTATCTTCAGTACAATATTCCAAGAGAATGTCATTTAAAATGGAGGATGAGGTTATTTTCTTAGACTTTACCAACAATATCGGTCAAGTTTGCTTCGAAATTAACTATTAGAATATATTAATATGTTGGTTTATTCATAATGTATGAGGTAGTGGATTTGTATGGGTTTTTCATGCAAATGGTAGAGCAAGGGTTGAAGGTTATTTTTAGAGCATTAAATTATCTTCAAAATAATCCACTTAATATTAGATAGATTATTCTTCTACCTAATGTTGAAATTGACTCAACTTAATTATAAATAAATAAATAAAACTTGGAGTAAAATTTTAAATAAATTACAGGAAAAAAACCTAAACCTATATATGAATATATTAAACTGAAATTTTGAAAAAAAATAAAAATTTATGAGTATAATTTTAAGTTTTAATAATTTCATGATTGCTTTGAGAAAATTTTGAAACAAATAACAAAAAAATTATATATCAAAAGTGCTTAATTTAATTATTATTTTAAAATTATATATATATAAAGTTGTAAGTGTGTTTTAGAGATAACTATATGTTTAATCTTTGGCTGAGAAACTGTGATTTAGGGGTATTTAAGCCATCAAAATCACTAAATCACTAGAGAAGGTGCTTGGCCCAAGCCATATTATGATTGGAGTTTGGAACATATGACCTTCATATTAAAGAATGAATTAACAATACACATAATCACGATCTATAACTTCAATACACACCATCACGATCTATTTTATGCCTTATAAACACTTTAAAATTATATTATTATTATTATTAATAAATTAAATATCTTATTTAAAAAATAATAATTAAAACAATTCAATAATTAAAACCATATTATGTGAATCATTCGGTTAACATCAATATATATGTAATCTTGTGATTTCCCATTATTCATTACTTCTTATGTTTTTAGAAATCTAGAATAAATTATTATTAGTTTTAAATCAAATATAAAGTATTTTACATTAAAATTAAATTTACAATTGAATAATGTTATGGATTTTGAAAAAATAATTATGAAGCTGTTGTTTTCTTATTTTATTTTTTTGAGTAGTTTATGATTTCGCTCAAAGGAATGGTTTATTTGGCAAATTTTGATGAAATCAAGTAAAGTTTTTTGGGAATTTAGGTTATGGTTGTCAATCTTAAGAATTTTGGGCCCCTTGTGGTTTTTAAGGGTGCCAAAACCATTTCCACCATCAAAACAACAATTCAAGTACTCTGAGTTTCAATTTTTTTGAAAAACAATCAACAAATTTTGACTAAAAAATCGTTGTCTAAGTAAAATTGTGATTTGTTTGGAAAATTCCTATTTTTTAATGGGGTTTTTCACTCCAATGTTGTCCTCAATTTCTTCTATTACTTACCCTTTCCTTGTTACTGGTAGCGTACTTTCGGTAAATGAAAGCATGTCGATACACTGCAAATCTAATGTCCCTGGAAGATCAAATATATTCATTGCAAAGTAAAAATTATTGGCTCAAAAATTATCACTATTTTGTTCATATATTTATTATTTTTTTAAACTATGAATAATAATTTAGAATAAAGTTTTGATTTTTTTTTTTTGAAAATGTTGATTGCCGCCCCAAATTCAAATATATTTTCATTGTTGTGAAGTGATTATGGATTTGATGTACCTTTCCGTAGTGATGATGGTGGAAGAAAAAGGTAACAACTCAAGGATGAATTTTGCAAAGATCAATAATGACAACAGTGTGGTTCTCGGAGTAAACAAAACTGAGCAACAATCACACTTTGCCTTCTAAAAGCCATCATCACTACGGAAAAGGTAGTGATGAATAAAGTATGGTGGTAGAATAAAGCAGAGCATCATAGATGAATTATATAATGATTTTCGAGGGAAAAGGGTGAAAGTGTAAGATAAATAATGGTGAAAGTGTCAAATTGTAATGAAATCAGAGCATCAAAGATGAATGTCAAATCATTTGCTTTTATTCCAACACTAAAGATAACATATCAAATGGAACACTGAAGAGGAACAATCACTGAAAAAAGACTGGAAAATACCAACACTAGAATATCTGGTTTCAATTATTCAAATACACTTTCATTAAATGTAAACAATATTTACATACATATTAGTATTTCTTTCTACAAATCCCCCACCCTTGAATATTACAAAATAATATTTACATACATATTAATCTTTCTTTCTTCAAATCCCCCACCCTTGAATATTACAAAATAATAACTTAAATAAAAAATTTCATTCTAAATATGTTTCTAATTTTCTGGAAACAAAAATTAAATAATAAACTAAATCAAGGAAAGGTTTCAATATCTCTCGAATGGATGAAGGAGTCAAATTCAATAGTGTGTTGCATTGACTATTCCTATCTAGAAGTAAAATTAAAATTAAATCCCCTGTGCTTCAATTTTTGTAAAGGTGACGAATCTAGAAAGAGGCAGTTCCTACATGTTTGGTTTCCCCTAAAGAAGTATGGGTTTATGAAACTAGATTTCATTGTGCTAGTATGATATTTTAATGAAATAGGCCACAGGGTGGGTTGGGTATGATTACTCATATCGGCAGCCATGCAAGTTTGGAATGATAGAAGATGGTATTACAATATTTTAAAGTCATATGTGGTAAGTTATTAAGGTTTCTGATAAATTATTTCTAATTGAAATTTATTTTCGCTTCTGCAAATTTAATTTCTTTAAAAAACTTGTTTTGTTATGGTTTCTGGCATATGCAGTCTTCGTTGGAAGCTTTACAAAATTGGGTTAAATGTTCTTGAGAATGGGTTTAGTTATTAGAATATACTATGTTATACTGTATTAGGAGTTTTGAGAGTTGGTTTAAATTGAGGAATATGTTTTCTTTTCTCAATAGGGAAATCTTGTCTAGAACGATGCTTAGGCATACATACTTTTCCTGGGATTGGCTAATAAAACTTGTGAGAACCAAATCTCTCCACTTAATCATTAGATCATGTTCTCAAGACTTACACTGAGGAAGATATTACATATCTAATTTTGTAGATTTTAGCAAAGTTAAATTGTTGTATATTGGTTTTATTTCTCTAAATGATTTTAATTTATTGGTTTAATTTCATTGTTATATAATAAAATAATCAAGCAGTAAGAACATGTTGTATATTGGTTTTATTTCTCTAAATGATTTTAATTTAGTGGTTTAATTTCATGGTTATATAATAAAATAATCAAGTGGTAAGAACACTAATTTCTGATCAGTATTTTTAAATGTCAATTCACACATTGTTATTATGGGAAAAACTATATCACTTGTAATGGTATATTGGTATTCAATAAGAGGTAAGGTTTTACTCTTACTAAATACTTAGGAGTCAGGATAGTTACTTATTTGCAAAAAAAAGGAAACTTTTAACTCAAACAAAAACAATTCTAAAATATATTGTAATTTAAAATTATATTATTATTTTCTCCGAGGAAAAATGGTAATTTTCATTATATAGAATAGTGAAAATTACATGTTGTAGATATGCATAACATATCATGATATTTTCTGTTAATCAATCAAAAAACATGTGAGTGATAAAAATCCATGTATAAAACTGTCAAAAAATTGTTATGTAACTATTCTTTTATCTACATATACAAAATACTGCTAGAAAATCCTTGTCAATATCAAAATAAACATTGATATGTAGCCACTATCTAGAAACAAAAACTGAAAGTTTGTCTGCATCATAGTCATATCAATAGAGTAACATAAAGTGTCATTCAACTCATGTATTTAGCTGCAATGGATTAATGAAGGGACGATGATAATATTGAAGTGTCCATCGCCATTATGCTCATTAATAATCCATGCCCCATGAGCCACTAGCGCGCTTTCCTTGGAAAGTCGGTCAGAAAGAATGTTCCTTTCCTTGTAAATATGTTGACAAATAATAATATCAAATTAAGCTTTAATAATGAGAACATCCTCTAGTAATGATCTCGGTGTGTGCATGTAGCAAGTAGATTGTAGATTGAACCAGTCAATAATAACACGTGAACCACCAAAGACCCGTAGTTTCCTACAACCCTTTTCAAGAGAAAATAACAGAAGTAACTTAAGGTTGTGTAATTCGGATAAATTATTTGTGCCAAAGCCTAGTCCAAATTGTAATTTGAAGTAATGATCATGATTGAGGTATAAAATAGCCCCTCCCCCACATTGTCCATTTTGTGCAGATCCATCGAAATATGTGTAAGTAAAAGTATGAATGATGTCCTCAGGGAGGACAGTGCGAGGTTTGTTCCTTATCTCATTGTCAGGTAAGAGATGGTAAATAGCTAGGATCTTAGCAAAAACAATTTGAAAATGATAATCAACTTATGAAAAAACCTTTTGGTTACGACCAAGCCATATACCCCAGAATACCAAAAGAGGTATATCTTTTAGCTTGTCGGAGGAGGCCTCATTCCACAAACTGTACCAAAAATCGTTAAAAGAATCACCTCACCAACTGATGTTGATTTTTAGAGTTTGATATACAAAATCCTAAATAGTAACAATAAAATGACAAGCTATGAACAGATGATCTATGAATTCTTCAGCACAGTGACAGAGGGCACACCAAGAAGATCTATGGAAGGATATCTTCATGAGATTGTTGCTTGTAGGAACCTTTTTTTCAAGGCGACACCAAATGAAGAGCTTGGTTTTAATCAGACACTTCAACTTCCAAGAATCCTTCCACCACCACTTATGTTCCTATGGTTTTTTATTTGCTTGAATGAATAGGTAGCCTTCCTTCAGAGTGTAATAACCTCTCTTTGATTGAGTCTAGAGGAGCTCATCCTCCCTTATTTTTAGCCTTTTGTGAGAAGAGGTAAGGGCTATGATGTAATCTCACCAAGATCGGTGCCATTGTACAGGAATATTAAGAGGCTGAGCCAACAACCAACTCTGTCCCCAAATCGTGGTATTCTCCTGATCAGTAATATAGTCAATAGTGATTTTTCCTCAATCAAACAATAAATTTGTCAAGTCCAGAGGTAGAATATGATTACCATTGCTACCTAACCAAGGGTCAGTACCAATGCGGACCTGTGATACAGAGCCAATTTCCATGCAAGACTAGAACCAATGATGTGGAAAGTGTCAAGAATGGTTTTACAAATTGTGGAACGTTGATGCGATTTTTTTTCAGTAGACATATCCATTGGTTTAGAGAGAGCGGGTGAATATATTTCTGTGTGACTACCTGAGTCCATAAGTTATCCGTGGATTGTATTCTTTGGCCACTCTTGGCAGTAAGGGCCTGAGAGAAGCTGATAAGATTTTTCAAGCCCCATCCTCCCGATTTTTTAGGCAGGGAAATTTTGTCCCATCTGACCCGAGAAAAATTTCTACCTTCCTTAGTCCCCCTCCATAATAATCCGCAACAACATCTTTGAATATTGTTCAGGATGCCTTTGGGAATCCATGACAATGACATCTAATACACAGGAATGACTTGTAAGACAAACTTAATGAGGACAATTCGACCAAACAGTGATAACCATTGGTAACTCCATGAGATGAGCTGTTTGGTCAATTTAGTGTGTCCTAAATTGCTATATAGATTGTCAATCCGGGAATCGTAAACTGCTAAAGTGAAGTGCACCATATATGCAAGATAACTGATTTCTTACTTCTTTATCGTTTTTATTTTTGGTTTGTTTTTGGGTTTATCTTCTTGTTGATTCCCTAATGTGAGATGGTAATTCTAAAAATCAAGTATGGATATAAGTATTCAAGGTAATGGTGACCTTTAAAATAATTTCTAGACTTCAAAGTTTTCAAAAAGGTTTTCAAACTTGCAATGGCGAAATCAATTACTAAGATAAAATAAAAATTTACCTAAATTCTAATTAAACCAAACAGTGAGCTAGTGACTATGAAACCCAGTATCCTTCCTATTGTATAAAAAGAAAACTGAACTCAAAGAAATTCAAAAACTGTAAGCAAAGTAGCTAAATCATATTACATCAACTCATATTATGACCCCTCACCATTCGACTCGCTCTGTCTATAGGAGGTAATCATAAAAAAATTGAGTAATCTGATATCTAAATTTCGTGAAATGAAACTAAGATCAAACTACGCATTTATACTTCAATCCCTCACCATTCAACTCGCTCTAGCTATAGGAGGTAACTGAAAATGACATGAGTAATCTAATCACTAACTTGCAAAAACAAATAAACTAATATCAAACTATACATTCATACTTCAATCCCTCATCATTCGACTCGCTCTGGCTATAGTAGGTAACTGAAAATGACATGAATAGTCTAATATCTATCTTGCAGAAAAGTAAATGAACAAAACAAAACTAAAAGAAATAAATAGTGCTAGAATTAGAACTAAGAAAATAAATGAGGAAACTATTGACGATCGCGCTGCTGCCTGCGCGCGCCCTGGCCTTTTGACCTATCCTGCTACGTGCAGGTTCTCTCAGCCCCGATCTGCTAGGGTTCTGCTGGCCTGCTTCAACCTCTCGCTGCGCTCGCCCTCTACTCTCGCACCTATGCTCTGGGCGCCCTTTCTCCCTGCCTCCTGCGGGGTATGGCAGCCTAAGGGTTGGCCCGCCCTTCCTCTTTCTCTAAAGGCGAGCCTGCAATGGCAGGCTCTGCCTCCCAGCCTTCGCCCCCTGAGTCCCCTGAGGAAGCTTTTGCCTCGCTTCTCTGCCATCACTCGGATCCCAGACCCCGTCCCTCCCAATCGAAATTTATCAAGAAATTGGATGAAATACCTGAAGTGATCTTGCCCCCTTCTCTCCCGAGAAAATCGGCAATAGCCTTATCTGAAATAGGTCTCGTCGGTCAATTTACAGGCCTCTGGCCTTCTCCCCACACTGTGCAGAAATGGGTGGAGCGAAACTGGAGTTCAATGATCCCTGGAAAGATCGCCATCAGGTTCTGCGGAAGGGGCTTCTTCACCTTCCTTTTCGAATCAAAAGAAGACAAGAGCCTCATCTTCCGCAACGGCCCTTACTTCATGGACACGAGAGGGCTCTACCTAAACAGATGGACCCCGGACTTCGACCCGGAGATGGACATCCCAAATGCAGTTCCTGTGTGGGTGTGCCTGCCTCATCTGCCCCTTCACTGCTGGGGAGACGAATCCGTCAAAGCTATTGGCAATGCAGTTGGAAAATACATCGACAGATCAGAACCAAGGGAGAACATGCATGCTTGCGCAAGGATCTGCGTCGAGGTCGATCTGGGAAAAGGGCTACCCGAAGCAATTAAACTCAAGGTGGATCAATGGATGCACATACAACAACTTGACTATGAACAACTCCTGTTTAAATGCAAGGTATGTCACGAGTACGGCCATTTTGCCAATAGATGTAGTAAGCTAAAAGTTATTGATGTGGAGCAGAATGAAGAAAATGCAGGGGGTTCTTGGGAACAAGTAAAAAGGAAAAAGCCCAATCCGGGTTCCAACTCCTCAGCCCCGCAATCTTCAAGCC
>APFE031307882.1:0-10859 GCA_000404065.3 Pinus taeda | reverse complement strand
TCAACCCCTTTGAATCTCTATCTGCAGAGGTCCCTCCCTCTCCCCCTCAATCTCCCCGCCCTGCCTCTCCGAGCTCTTTCCCTCCTCTCTCCTCCTCCCCCACCATTGAAAGAATCCAAACCAGAACCAAAACAAGAGAAGCAAATCAACCTTCCGACCCTCCAAGAAAAGTTGGCAAAAAAACAAACAAAGAGCTAAGAGATGAAGCAGCGGCCAAGGAAATGGCAACAGGTTCTCAGCAACCCATGGATTCTTTTCTAGGCAAGACAAAAGGAAATGGCGAGAAGGCCAAGGAGAAGGCAGGACTCCACTCAACAATTGGGAAATAATGAATTTGGTCTCTTGGAATTGCAGGGGAATGGGCTCCTCCCTAAAGATAAAAGCACTCAAGGATCTTCTGACCCACGAACAACCAAATATTTTCCTAATCCAAGAGACCAAACTAACCGAGCAGGACTTCACTCTTCAAACTCAAAGATTCAGAAACTACTCAGGCATCTCCAAAGGCTCGGACGGGGCCTCAGGGGGAATAGGCACACTATGGAACAAAAACAAGTGGGAAATCAGCAACCACCAGATATGCAATTGGTGGGTAAGAACAGACTTAAGAAGCAAGAGCACTCAAGAGGTCCTTTTCATTTACAACATTTACGCACCCAATCACTACAGAGATAAAGCCAGTTGTTGGAACAGCCTAGAAGCAGATCTCTCCTCCATCCAAAGTAGTCAAATTATCATTGGGGGCGACATGAATTTAATAAGGCAGGTGGAGGAAAAATTTGGAGGCAACTTCCACCCAGATCCATTCAGAGACAAGCTGGAAACAATAATTCAGCTCTTCAATCTCATAGATACCCCCCTTTCCAATGGCAAATTCACATGGTCCAATAAAAGAACAGGTCCTCAGAACATCAAAGAAAGGTTAGACAGATTCCTAATTCATGAAAGGTTGGCCAGCAACTTCCAGGCAATTAAAAGCTACACAGTCCACGGTACAGCCTCAGACCACAAAGTAGTAACCCTCTCTCTGTCTAAAGGATCGAATTTTGGCCCTCTGCCCTTTAAATACAACAAGTACTGGGACAGCCACGAAGAATTCTGCGCCCTTGTGCGAAACCAGTGGGCTAAAGAAATCCTTGGTTCTCCTCACTATGTGTGGGAGAATAAATTAAAAAATCTAAAGTCCGCCATCAAGCAGTGGGCGAGAGAATTGGCAAACTTCGAGAGAAAGAGGAGATCCAATCTTATTGCAGAAATAGACAGTTGGCACAGCGAGAAAGAGCAAATGCAGCCCACAACAGAGGACATCGAAAAAGAGAAGAGTATGTTCATGGAGCTGTACAGGCAAAACCGCATTGAGGAAGAGGAGCAAAGATTGAAGTCCCGCTGCCTTTGGCTGAAAGCAGGGGACAAGAACACCTCCTTCTTCCACAACAACGTTAAGATAAGAAGGGCAAGAAATCAGATTGACAAAATAGAGGTGGATGGGAGAGTCCTCCAGGATCAAGAAGAGATAAAAAAGGCAGCACATGATTATTTCCAATCTCTCCTTACAGCAGATCCTCAGCATTATGAAGGCACAGCTTTTTTAAGCCCAATTGAAAACAAAATCAAAGAGGAACACAACAGAGCACTGGAACAAGAGCCCACTGAAGAGGAGATAAGAGAAGCCATCTTCAACATGCAACAAGACAAGGCCCCGGGACCGGATGGATTCACGGTAGCTTTCTACAGACACCACTGGGACATAATTAAAAAGGACTTTGTGAGAATGGTGAAAAACGCATTCAGAAAACATAAGGTGGGGGACTACACAAAATCCTCTCACATTGCTCTAATACCAAAGGAAGCTAACCCCAAATCTTTCGATAGATTCTGCCCCATATCTTTGTGTAATGTCTCATACAAGACCATCACAAAGATCATCGCCAACAGGCTCAAGACCCTCCTCCCCTTCCTCATCTCAGAAAATCAGGGAGGCTTTGTCCCCAAGAGGCAGATTATAGAAAATGTAATCCTCATTCAAGAAGCCATTCATAGCAGCCTCATCAAGGGAGAACGAGGCATGATCATCAAATTGGATATGGCCAACGCTTTTGATCGAGTGGACCACGTCTTCTTAACAGCAACAATGAGAAAGTTTGGTTTCTCCTCGAAAGCAGTCGATATCATTAGAGGATGCATCTCTGACCCGTGGACAGCCCCGCTGATCAATGGTCGTCCAGGAAACTCCTTCAAAAGTACCAGGGGCCTTAGGCAAGGATGCCCTCTCTCTCCTTTCCTCTTCATCATAATGGCTGAAACCCTTAGCATTCACCTGGAAGACCTCCGCTGTAAGAGAGAGATTGTGGGGGTAAGCATTGAAAGAGGTCTAAAGGAGATCAACCATTCACTATTTGTAGACAACACTCTTCTAATTGGGGGAGCCTCAAGCTTGATGGCAAGGAGATTCAAAAGGGTCCTGGACGCCTTCCTTCAGGCCTCAGGAGGAAAACTAAACAACAGGAAATGCAAAATTTACACTTGGAACGTGCGTCTTAAAATCCAACAAAGCATATCCCACATCTTTGACATCCCTCTCCAAAAGAACTGGAGCTCCTTCTCCTACTTGGGATTACCTTTGGCTAAGGATCACATAAAAGCAGGAGTTTGGACAAAACACATAGAGAAAATGAGAGGTCTTTTACAAAGCTGGGGAGTCACTTGGCTAAACCTTGCAGGTAGAACCATCCTTATTAAGGCCGTCCTCTCAGGGCTGCCAATCTACCAATACGCTGTGATGTTGGCCCCAGCAAGCATCCACAAGCACATGGAACTCATAATGCGCAGCTTCCTCTGGCAGGGTGGAAAACAGGATTCTAAAAAGTTCAGCCTAGTGAACTGGGGGCAGGTAACTCTTCCTTATGAAAAAGGAGGTCTCTCTATAAAAATCCCTAACTTCTCCAATCAGGCCATGGGGCTAAAACTGATTTGGAAGATTATCACAAGCAAGGGATCTTGGTGGGTGGAGGCTGTAAAAAGAAAATATCTCAACGGTCCAAGCTCGAACATTCTCAATGAGCCAATAACTGATAGACCTTGCACCTCAGTTTGGCGCCTAATTAAAAAAGTTTTGCCTCACTTCAGGAAGAACGTGTCCAAGCACCCGGGTAATGGGAAGGATACCAAAATCTGGGTGGATAGAATCATGAACACTAATCCAAGGAGTCTCCAACTCGAGCTAAGGCCTCTTCAGACTTGGATGGAAGCTAGAAGGTTACACACTCTCTTTGACATCTCCTCTTGGAACCACAACAAATGGAAAGACTGGAAGGAGCTGCATCTCCCTCAAGACCTTGAAGACCTCTGGCACAAGCTAAAGACAACTCTATCAGGAGCAGCGCCAGTCAACAGAGAAGCAGAAGACTCGTACATTTGGGATTCCCGTGGAGGGTCTTTCTCGGTTAAGGAGGGATACAAATCCCTTCAGAACAGCCTCCCTTCTCCCAATTGGAACCTCCACCCAGCCACCTGGAAATCTGAATGCATCCCTAAAGTCAAACACTTCAACTGGACCCTCCTCAAAGGGAGAATCCTCACTGCAGAAAATCTGAAGAAAAGAGGCATCCAAGGCCCTTCAATTTGCTGCTTCTGCAAAGCTGAGGAAGAGACAATCCAACACTCCTTCCTCCTCTGTCCATGGGTTCAGAATTGTTGGAAGCAGCTCACCAGTCCCTTGGAAGCCCGAGGAAGATATGATCAGGTCCACTCCCTCCAGAAGAATTGGAAAAAAGATTATCCTCATCATAGAAGAGGCAAAACTAATATAATTAGAATCTGGAAATGCATCCCTGCCACCCTCTGCTGGAACCTTTGGCTCGCCAGGAACAGCCTCATCTTCAACAACATCCAGCCAAGAATGGGCACAATCATAGCAAAAACGATGGCCATCATTTCTGAAACAATCAGCGGGAACTACATTGCCACTCCTGATCAGGCGAACTGGACCCAAGAGGAAAAGGATTGGTACAGCAAGTTCAAAATTAGCCACTCCCACAGCCCCCCGCCTAAAAGCAAAGTCTACAAGAAACAAACTCCCTGGAAGCTCAGGGGAACCACCGAAGAAATCCACCAATGGATCAGTGCTCAAAACCGCCCCACCCTCTTTTTCGATGGAGCATCAAAGCAAAATCCTAGAGCTACAGGTGCAGGAGGCGTAATAAAAGACCACCATGGTACTCTCATCTGCAGGTATGAATGGGGTCTTGGGGAAGCTACAAATAACTCGGCAGAAGCCTACAGCCTGCTCATGGGCACCAACATGCTCCTAGAAAAAGGCCTGAGGAATGCCATCATCGTTGGAGATTCATCCATCATAATTTCTTCTATGATCTCAGGGAATAAATTCACCAAGGAAGGCCTAAATAACACCAGAATCAGGATTCTGGACAACCTTAGAGATCTGGGAGAAACCTCCTTTAGGCACGTCCTCAGAGAGCACAACGCTGAGGCGGATCTCCTTGCCAACAGGGCTGTCAATCTAAAACAGGGTCAGGTTTGTATTGATGACTGTGTTACTGACAGAGCCATTCCTTAAACCCTCTCCCTCATCAGTGTCATCAGGTCTAATCTCTAAAGTTATCAAAATGATGTCTGTCCTCTCTGCACTCAGAGTCCTCCCAAACCTCGATTCCTCTTCCACTCATGCGCAGTTGCCTTCTATCACCTCCCTTGTCCTGCGCGCCTTTTCCCCCTCTCCTCCCCGTGATAGCGATCCGGATCAGGTTGGTTTATGTCACCTCCTCTCTCAGGAGGATCTTCCTCCATATCAGCTCTCTATCAACACCTCGATCTCTGAAAGGATTCCCTCGTACAGGCAGCGCCTCCCCTCCTCCATATATACCCCCTCTCCCTCCCTGGAAATCATCCCCAGCACTTATTCGTGCCCCTTGGCCCAGGTTTGCTTCGAGCCTCAGTCAGCGAGCCACACCATCTCTTACAGGGGTGTCGAGATAAATCAGGATCTCCTCTACTTTACGCGCAGCGCCGTCCATTCCTTAAGGAGTCTCAAGGAGCCCAAGGCGCCCCCAGGCCTTCTCTCCAAGCGCAGGGGTCTCCCACCTCCCTGCTCCATCGTCGCTAACAGCTCTCACTCAGGAGACTCCTCTCAGAACTCCAGCAAGCCCACGCAACGGGTAACTGCCCTCCACAGACCGAAGCGGTCCCTGTACCTCGACTCCAGCAACAAAGAGACTGAGCGAAGGCCCACGCTGCTGGTAAATTTTCATTTCAGTTCTAAGTTTTTCACTGACTCGGTTTTGCTGGACAGATTCAGCGGTTGGACACCTTCGCTTCTGCGCCCTCTGCTCCCTAATTATCAGTCTCTTCCTCTCGGGCTCACCACCTTCAAGATTTCTCTCTTCTGCCCTGTCTCACTACTCCCTCAATCCGCTATGGCAGATCAGCCAGCCCAGCAGAACCCCCCTGAACCTGATATCAACATCGATGGGATCTTTAGCAAGGACTGCACGATGTGCAAGACCCATACATTCATGATTAACAGACTAAGGAGCAAGCTCCAGGAGCTGAAGGAGGATTACGAGTCTGATTCAAGATCAAAGAGGAAAAAGCTCGAAAAACAAAAGGCAGAAATCGAAAACTTGCAGGGTAGATGCAGCCACCTGGAGGAAGCCATGGAGCACATCCGCATCCTCACTCAAGGTTCTCATGCTGAGGCATCCACTAAGGCTAGTGGCGCTCGAAGAGATACTATCCCCGACTTCTCAGTAACTCAGAAAACTCCCTATGACCTATAAATTTTGTCTGCTCTGCGAGGCTTTTGTAAGGAAATATAGCCGTTGTTTGTTTAACTTCAGTATTTTGGGCAGCAAAGAGGATAAAGGGTCTGCGTACCCAGTTTTGCCCCTCTCTGCCATAACTCAGGAATCCTATGTATCTGTATCAACTTTCTGATTTTATAATATAAAAAGTATCCGACCTTGTTAAAAAAAATAAAAATAAAAAAATAAATGAGCAGAAGGACAAGATAATTCCATCATGTCATTAGTCATTAAAAAGCTATGTGCACTTGCCCGGGCTATCTATTAGAACTTGAAATAAAGACACTGATCAGTTAACAGTCATTAGAAAGCATAAAAGAAACTATGGAGAGAAATCAACACGAATACCATAAGCAGTGTAATATATACAAGCAAACGATTATGGCATCAGGAACGTAAATGAAGAAAGCATGAAACTATACAGTAACTATAGAACCTTGGTGTATAGGGGCCCTCTACAACCTCGGACAATCAGAAATCAACCATGAATTGAGCTTAACAATAGTGTCTTCTCATATATTAAAATGCAATCATAACATAAGGATTAAGTCACGGCACAGTGGCTCGTAAAATAGTCAAAATTACATACAAAAATCTAGTTCATATGCATATGAGAATGCTTTATTTATAACAGGAAATGACACAACTAATTCCTAAGATCTGCGCTGGTAAACAGATACGTGAATGACTACGTCCGGAAATCTAGCAATATGGTAGCTGTGAAAATTAAATCCAAGGAGGGTGGCTGTTAGATTTGGTTCATAGAGTAGTCCACAGGTGTTAGCACACCTCCTGGGATTTAGGAGTTTGCCACACAATTCTTCTCGTGGTGAAAAATAGAGTTCTGCCACCGTAAAACTCTCAGGTTGACCACCAATTGACTGTCTTTGACCACGGTCTTCTGTGAGTGATTCAACTGAACCAAGGGGAGACGTTCCATTTCCACATCATTTGCAACTTGCCCATGTGGCCGGATTCTCCAGTAGACACTTGTAACATAGACTTCAACAAAAAGGCTACGGAAAGTTGAGCTGGCTGCGGAAAGTGACAAGATTCCGCAGCTGACTGAGCAAAAATCTAAATCAAACAGTAGTCATAAGACATTGTTAGGAAACCATTTTATATTCTCTTTTAAAACTAATATGCAATGATTTGACAGCTTGGAGGTTCAGGTAACTGGAAAAAAAGGCTAAAAAGGTGTATAGGGAATATGCAAGTTTGGGACTCAACATACCCCCACTGTGAAGGTGTTGCATGTCCTCATGCAACAAAAATTTTAGTCATCCCCTTTAATCCATGTGTTCTGAAGCCTCTGCTAGTACATCCAGTCCTCTTCTCTTCTTTCTTGGTGCTACCACCATCCTGGGTTTCCTTATCAAACATCTGAATTTGAGATTGATTAATTCCCTGCTCAACTTTCTGCACTTTTTCTTTAATTTCTTGTTCTTTTTCTGCCATAGTCCCAAATGTAGCATAGTATTATCATCAATGGTTTTTTCCACTTTGCTTTGCTCCTTTAATGCTTCATTTTCTTATTTAATGTGCCTGTTTAAAACCTCCAGTTCAAACACTTCTTATTTCAAGGATTGGACTTGTACATCTTGTGTTATGTGAGGCAGAGTGGATAATGTGCTCGGGCCTGCAGCTGTCTTCTCTAAGGATTCGAGGTAATCATACACATATTGCTATCTTGGATCTATTTCGGGTGTTTTCCTTGGGCTGACTTCAAAGTCTTATTGAGGAGGAGGACTATCTTCTAATTCTGGCCCTGAAGGACTTACATCAACATTTGGAGGACTGGTTTCAATATTTGGCAGAGGATGAGGTGGACTACGGCCAACTGGAGGTTTCTCGGGTGTTTTCCCACCCAAGTCGATGAAGTGGGGTCCTTTTACTTGTGTTTTCCTCCACTTTCCTCTAAGCCTACTGCTTCTTCTTAAATATTGTGGGCTAGTACTCTCTTCTTCCATGCTTTGTTTTCCTTTTTCTTTCTTCTTAGCTGTAACAGCTTGCTTTCGAAGATGCACTAGTCTCTCAGACAACACTTGATAGTCTTCCTCTACAGATGGCTCTGGTGATTGGTAGACATCTTCTATGTTCCTTTTTCCCTTCAATTTTCTCTGTTTTCTGTCCTTAGTTCTTTCCTCCTCCTCTTTTTGACCAATTTCTTTAGTTTTGCCAATAGGAGAGTCTTGGATTATGGCACTTTTTCCTTTTCTCCTACTCTTTCTTGGTGCCTTTGGTGTACTGCTTTCAGGTGCCTCAGATGGCTCTTGAAAGTAGTTTCTTACTAGAAACCGTTGCCAAGTATCTTTGTTTTTCTTCAATTGATCTTCAATTAGAATCCTCACGAGTCCATGATGATATAAATGAGGTTCTATGTCCCCTATGTTCTTTTGGACTGTGGTGCTCATCTTTTTCAAGCTTAAAAATAAGAAATAGGGCAGATTAAGGATTTGGTTCTCTAAGGAGTTCATCAATAACCTAGTATGATACATGTACATTGCCCCAAATTGACCTTCACAAGTGATAAATTTTTGAATGATTAACAGTAAGCTGCCCACTCTTCTTTTAATGCATGAACAGGAATTCCTTTTGTGAATACAGTAACGTCCATACCTGGGTTACGTAATATAATTCTCCATGCCTGCTCGTCCAAACTTTTGTTTTTAAACCAACGCTCACCTTCCTGGGGCAAGTCTGTGGCAGCTTCTATTGAGGCTTCAGTGCCCGTGAATTTAAGGTCTCCAATCTCCACCACCTGGTCGTTGAAAGACCTTGCAAAGGCTTTTGTTACTTCCTTATTGTGGCCCTTAAATTTTTGAATGAAGTGGAGCCATTTAGCCTTCTTCAGCAAATCTTTTACTTGAGGGTATCCTTCTAAGAACTTAGGCCCTTCCGGTTCTGCCCTCAGTAACCGTCCCATCCTTTCCTCTGTTTGAAATTCAACTAGAATTCAACTGCGTGTGAGGGTTTAACAGAGGTAAGATGGCTAGGTTGCAGGGTTTATTAAAAAATAGTGGCTGAAAATGGAAGATGGATAATAGGTAACGAGAGTGTTCAGGAACTGTAAGCGGAAACAGAGGATGAGCAGCCGAGGTGAGTTCACAAAATGGAGTGGAGACATATGCGAACGAGGTGTGGCTTTAACAAAAGGGTAGGGTAGTGAAGTGGAGTCATAATTTTTTAACTGAACGGCTGCGTAAGAGACGTTACACGTTGATGAAATGGCTGTGAAAAGTACGGTGGAGATGAGCCATAATTAAATGGGTCACATCTCATGAGTACAAGTGGAGTGTGAAAGTGCAGTCATCTACGAGTTAAACCCGAAAATTAATCATGAGACCGTTGGGAATAAATGCATGGTTCATGGAGTAAGGTTGTGGAATGGTAATGGAGCTATTGTGGTAATCATTGCATATAGTGGAGCTTTAAGGTTTAATAACTATGCAAAATTGTGCCTTTGATTGCGATTTGAAAGAAATTTTTACTCATACCTTCGAATCCTTGTCATTTGTTGTCCATTAGCCCTGAATCAACTGCTCCTTATTAATGTCTGTAGATGCTCCATGTACATGTCTTCATAGCATATGCTCAGTCATACCTGCATTTTCATGATTATTGCACTAACATCTTGACTGTAAATTTGAAAAACAGAGTGGTGGCTGCGGAAACTGCTTCTGGCTGCGGAAACTGATTCCAGCTGCGGAAACTGACACAGCAACCACTTGGCTGAATAGAGATAATTAGATAATAACTATCTGAATGGAAATGGTCATGAAAAATACTTTTATTGATGAAATGGAGTGAGATGAAGTTTGTTGAGTGGAGTGAAATGAAAATGAAATGGAGTGGGATGGAAATGAAGTGAAAATGGGAAAGAAAAAGAGTTTTTTTTTTGGAAAATATAGAGTGTCAGGTGTCCCTGATTTTCACTTTACATTTTCTATATAAGACTGCCATCAGTGATTGGTTTTCAGTGTTATACAATTTTTTATTTTTATTTTTTAAACAGAAAAGAACAAAGGCTAGGCTGGTGGGGAAGAAGGAGTCTTCTTCACCAGCCTTATTGCAGAATTCTCTTGAAACATTTTGACAAATTCCTCTTTTGAGAGTGACTTATGATAAATCTTTAATCTGTGGCCATTCACAATAAGAGGAGTTTGAAATTCATGAATGGTCTTGATTCTTACCGCTCCATTCCTAAAGACTTTTTCAATCTCATATGGCCCAAGCCAATGGGTCTGAAATTTACCTTTGAAGTCTTTAAACTTGGAATCAAATAATAATGCCCAATCTCCCTCTTGAAACTTTTTCTCTTTGATATATCTGTTATGCCACTTAGCTCTTTGATGTTGAACTAGATCAATTCTTAGGATTGATTCTTGTCTGATCTCATCTAGCTCATTCAACTACTCCATTCTGTGCTTTTGAGCTTCTGATAGATCCATCCCCAACTAAACTGCCATCTTGAAAGTTTTGACTTGAAACTCAATGGGGAGCAGGATTTCTTTCCCATAAACAAGTTCATAGGGAGAATGTCATGTTGTATTCCTCCATGTAGTTTTGTAGGCCCATAAGGCTTCAGGAAGCCTTTCAGCCCAATATCTTCTATGTAGATGAACAATTTTAGTGATGATGCTTTCAATAACTTTGTTTGTAGACTCCACTTGGCCATTTGCTTGCGGATGGTAAGGATTAGACTTTTTGTGCTTGATTTTGTATTCTTCCCTCAGCTTCTCCATCATGTTGGATGTAAATTGACTTCCCTGATCTGTCGCAATTTCTCTTGGGACACCAAAGCAAGTAAAAATATCCTCATAAAGAAAAATAACAACTAAATTTTCAGTAGCAGAAAGTAATGCTTTGGCTTCTACCCATTTAGTGACATAATCAATGTATACCAATATATACTTATTTTGCTTAGATGGTGGATTAATGGGTCCAATGAAATCTAAAGCCCATTTTTCAAAGGGTTCAATGAGTACCTGTGGTTGTAATGGCATTTCATTTGAAAGAGTCGGTTTCCCTACTCTTTGG